>CAOGCB010376799.1:0-30725 GCA_948266635.1 Cnidoscolus chayamansa | reverse complement strand
TATAGAAGTCTTGCCTATTTACTTGTCTCTTCTAACTCTGCCGATTTATTCTTTCTCTGCTAAATGATCCGACTTTAAGTAACTCTGCCGACTTAAAGAATCCGACTTACTGTCCCGGCACATCTTCAGTGTGACCCACTTGATTTCTCAACTTACTTACCCGTTAACTGCTATAATATGAGAAATAGTATGTAGGAATATACTCTTGCTACTATGGTAGGTAACCAGATTTTTATTATGATAATCTCTTCGATCAATCAACTATATACTTTGCTATGCAACTGTTATTGCTTACATATTACTATACCACCCATCAACTAATTGTTTGGATGAGGATTGCAATTTGAAATATAGATCTAGAATATGAAGTGGGTACTGCCATTACTGAATTAGTTTCTTATCTGTGAACATTTTCTTTAATGGCTTGAGGTATGGATGACTGACATGCTAAGAAATCATAATGCTTGTAATAATCCACTGAAGTAAAGTGATTTGCTATATCTTCCATCTTTATATAATGTATGTCCTGTGATCTGTTAGCTCTTACCCTCTACGATGATTAGTCCCTTTCTTCCTCTTTATTCATTTGTTTTTGTTTTGCAGAGAACTTACTCTTGACTGCAGATAAAAAAACTGTCAAACTAGCAGATTTTGGACTAGCAAGAGAAGAGTCACTAACAGAGATGATGACAGCTGAAACAGGAACATATCGATGGATGGCACCTGAGGTACTTCATTAATGGAATGCATAGCGTTTCTTTTTTCCTCCATCACTCTAGAGCCACTTATAAGTATCACTAGTTTCGTTACTTGATGACAGTTGTACAGCACTGTTACATTAAGGCAGGGAGATAAGAAACACTACAACCATAAAGTGGATGCATATAGCTTTGCAATTGTGTTGTGGGAGCTCTTACATAACAGGTTGCCATTTGAAGGCATGTCAAATCTCCAGGCGGCATATGCTGCAGCTTTTAAAGTAACTATGTCAACTCCATTCCTTTTTATTTTTTCAGAGCAATGGTTCTTTGAAGCCTTTCAGAGCTGTTGATAAAATAACTGATATTGCAGAATGTGAGGCCTAGTGCTGAAAACCTCCCAGAGGAATTGGCTATCATCCTAACTTCATGCTGGAAGGAGGAACCAAATGCACGGCCTAATTTTAACCAAATAACACAAATGCTTCTTAATTATCTTGCTACTATTGCTTCTCCTGAACCAATTATTCCTCCTCGAATTTTCACTTCTGAGAACACCATCTTGCCACCAGAATCTCCTGGTACAAGCTCTTTGATGGCAGTACGAGATGACTCTGGGGTCTCCCCCAAAGCTAAGATGGAAAACCAGCCAAAAGGTTTCTTCTTCTGCTTCAACCAGTGTTATTAACCCCTTAACAGCATCATAAATGACTACAATCTTTGTCCCTCCTTGGGGCGGAAAGTGATTGGAGACTTTTGGTAGACAATAGGCGCTAGTCTGTGGAGTACATTTTCATAACAGCATAAATAATTAAAATAATTTCACATTTTATGTTTCATTCAAGTTGGTAGAGATATTGCAATGTAAATGTCTGCTGCTGCTGAAATAGTCAATTAGGACCATAATGCTGAGAGAATAATTTTGCCATCAATTAGAAGTTTAAGATATGGTTCATTATGTGTCTGATTAAAAATGCAAGAGGAAGTTCAACTCCAATTTTTGTAAGAGAAGGAAAGAAATGAACAGAGGAACTCAATTCAAGTTCCTTGTAAGAATAAGAGAAGCACATATGTATCACTGATTGTAGATGGTTTTTTATTTTGTTCTCAAAGATGTCCCGTAATGATGAGAATTTAGCATTTGGGATTGGTTGCGTGTTGCTTTATCCCAAGTTCATCTTTACAGGAAAACCAAACTTAACTAAAATAAATAAATTTCAATCCTGAGTGCATACACTTGTTAGGTTTAAAACCTCAAGAAACACACATGGCAACCAATTTTGTGTTCGAAGTCATCCCACCCCTCTTTGAGTGGTGGAAGCAAGGACGATTTCCCTATTATGTAACTTTTGATATTGCTGCATTGTGGCAATCTTTACGCAGAACAGATTTTTGGATACTCTAATCGTAGTTCCAGGAGGAGTTTTAATAAGACCAAATGCAATGGCCAGCTTCTCAGTATGATGAGAAACTGCAGCTTCCTTACCATCTTCCTCTGCATCTAGTCTTGCATCTACTGCGTTGGGTACTTATGCAGATGGACCTGATTTTTTCATGTCTTCAGCGGATATGCACTCCCTTCAGCCAAAAACTCATTAACCTCTCCTTCTAACTCAATTGAACTACAAGCACGCGTTTTCTTGATCACTTCTTTTTTATCAGACCCGTAGTCTTTATTCGATCATCCCACCTCCCCCGTCGATGCATATCATATATACACGTTAGATAACAAATGCGGAGGACCCTTAAGGTGAGGGTAGAATCAACTTTTGGTACAACGATTAGATATCAGAATGCAATCCCCACTTCTCAAGGGGCCCAAACTAAACAGGTATTAAGACAGCTTCCTCCCTTATTTCAACATTTTTATGAGCCCTAAGAAGCCAGCAGCATTCGGTTGGATGAGCATTTTCTTTATGAGCTGATCAACCTTCAATGCAACTCTACCAAAGATATCTAACATGCAACCAGAGTGTTCCATCTTTGGTTTACCACCATATTCTTTACTAAACCTATCAAAAACTTATGACTCTTGTCAACCAGATCGACATGCCTACATGTGGAAAGGGTCCAATGAGAATCGCATCATTTGGTTTAACATATCTTCCCGCATCAATGATAGAATTCAATAGCCTGTTTTACTTGCCCATTGTTAACAAATGGCACAAGACCCTGAATTAGGGCTGTCTGTCCATGAATACACATTCTTCAAAGACGTCATTTGAAATACTTCAATTGCTCTATCCACTTGTCCGCATTTTGCGTAGAAGTCTATTAGTCGCAGCATTTCGCATGCATATCAACAAGAGCTTCTAAGTTAATATTTACATCAAACCCATTTTGCGCATGTGTTTTCGGCAATCCACTCTCCCAATTCTACATCAGCCAATCTTCCGCATGCTGCCAAAACACTGACGAAAGTTATATTATTATACCCAACACCCGATTCCCGCATTTCATAGTGTAACCGTTTTTCAGTGGCTATCTTGGATTTGGCCACTTTCCAAAGTGGACGTGTCAGTCCATTAAACGACGGCAACTTTATGCATACGGAAACGACACCGTTGCGTAGCTAAAGAAGTTTCCCATATGGGAAACAAACTGTTTTTAAGACTTCATTATTTATAATAATATATTTAAATTTTAGTTAAAAAAAAAAGCGATTTTGTAAGATAAATACTCAAATTATCGAGCCACTAGAATTTTAATTTTATTTTATTTTTATTTTTTTGATCTTAGAGCCACTAGATTAATTTGGTCTTTGTATGGCTTTTTAGGTAAGATAAATATTGCTCAAATAGCCACAAGTATATCAGATTCCAGTATTTATGTATGAAATGACCTTTTCTTTATCAAGCACCATCGCATTTGGAATTGGAAAACTACATGTGGCATCAACTTCAGAGAATCTGCTCTCTACTTTTCTGAGCATTCGATTCCCTCTCTAAGATATGTGGTTCGTACTCTTCTGATATCTGGACAATTTGACAAAACATAAGGAATTAGATGCAATTATTATCTTTAAAGAATAATGGTATGAGGCATCAACTCTATAAATTTGTACATATCTTCATAATAGCCAGGTTAGGTTGACAGGCCGGAAGAAGGGCAAAATCATCACCAAGAATCAAAATGGCACAGCCCCGGGTCTCCCTCACCAGGCAGAAGCATGGCTGGGAAACAACCTCCCATGATTACCATGCTCACGTTTCAACAATAGAAAGGACGCCCAGCGTTCTTCCTGATGCCCCTCGCTACCCAAATGTCTTCAGGGTCTTGAACAACAGGGTACATGAAGAGGAATCTGAGGAGGTGAGCCATCAAGAACGTTTAGTCCAAAAGCAGCAGACTCCTACTAAGCCCCATAAGAAGAATGTTCAGATGGCAGAGCAGGAGAAAATTATCATCCAAGATAACTCCGGCGGCAAATGTGAGGTTGTTGATGAGAGCATTGATGCGGAAACCGATGGATTTATCCAGCAGAGGCGCAGGATTTTTGAGCTATGCAAATGGAAGACCTTCAAAACGCACTAATTATGAAGTCTTGGGAACAAAGTGACAGGCAAAAAGTATCTCGATCAGCTGCAGTCTTACTATTAGAACAGCTATTTAAATAAAGATGGCCTGTCTTTCTCGTGTCAGCAAAGTCTACTTTTCTTTCTGGGTTTATTTGGGATTATGTAGCATGTCAATGCAATGCATTTTATACTCTTTCTACACTAATAAATCAGTTGATATAATATTCTTTATGTTTAATATATTATGCTTTTGTAACTGTCTTGTAATGAATTTGATTAATTACTCTATAAAAGTAATAAATCATTAGATATCATTGGTAATTAACTTTGTCCTATTACCTCAGTTCTGTTGCTAAAATGATTATATTACATATAAATTGTCATGACTGTGCGAGAGACAGGAGCTTCAGCCTTATGGGCTCCACTTTCATTTTTACACATGGTCAGCTGCTCCATGTGGCGACTCCAGTACGATCAAATTTAATTCAAAAGGTGCAGACCATCACAGGTGTTTGTCCCTTAGTATGACTCTGCTGTCTTTGCATTACACATAGTTTGCCATGCTTTGGCAGCTGACCCTGCAATTCAACAGTGGCCACAGTAATAACTCGCATGTCATTTTTCAATTCATTCGTTGTTTGAGCCCATCATTTTTATTTGAAAAACCCAATGCTGGGTTTATCTGCATTATGAAGGTGGTGAATCGAGTGGTATTTCAGGAGAATGAAATCATTATGATTAATACTAGTGCTTTATTGGAGTCTATCTCGTAATGCAAAGCGTTGTATTTCAGTCTTGGCAATCTTTTCCCATTCTAGAAATTTTTTTAAGCACCAATGTAAGAAATGACATCATCCATCTGTGTTGATGAATAATTGGAGGATGATGTAATCGTGGGCACAGGTAACTTATTCCCATCCTATTGCCTGGTGCTGTGTCGGCAAATTATTCTTCGTGTACAATCGATTTCTGGTTTTAAGGTTCATTACAGGGAATCTGCCAGATTATGGACGAAGGACCCCTCCCACAATAATTGAGCTGGGAATATAACATTATCTCTGGTTCTTGAACTGGCACGATATCTAGTACCAATACAAAAACTCCACTCAGAATCCTACAACTGTTTGCATTTCCACATGTGATACTGACAAATTAAGGACCAAATTTTGACTCAATCATGCAGTTTCATCAATTCAATCTCTTGGAATCAATGTTTATCTGCAAAATTTATGTTGTGTCAAGTTTATGAGGAGAACTTGGACGGAGAAGTCATGGAAAGCACTTCCCATAAACAAAAATGGCGAGGGAGGGATAAACCACTTCTTGAAAAAAGCTCGAGTATTCATAAATCATAATCAGTAATCACTGGCTGGGTGCTCCTCAAAAGAACGCTGCGATCTTGATCTGAGGGTTTAAATGGACTATCCATCATATATTCACAAAGCTTCAATTCCCTGCGTCCTCCAACTTGTTTTTTTTCTGAAACTGCCTTGAAATATTCTTTATAGCGTCAATATACATTTTCACGACCAGTATTCTTCATCTCCTCAAGAACATTCCAAAACTTCCCAACTGAATCATCCACGCCAAGAACTTTAATAATTGCATTATTTGTAAATAGTATTGTAAATCGTGACCTTCACACTTGCCAAATCAATGAAAAAACTTCCAACGCTTTAAAAGAAAAATTCCTATTAACACCTCCAAGGCTCCAACAGTAGCTACATAAGGCACTACGCATTCAGCTAATTTTCTCTTTAAATGTAGGCACCCAATCGCTTTCCATCTTCTCCTTTTGAAAAATTTGATGAAATAGTTAAATAAGATTCCCCATCAATATAAAAACCCTATTCTTTCACTTTCATTCACGAATTCTTCATGGAAAGCAATATTCTGCTTAAGCATTAGGCTAGAAAATCCTTTTCGTTCACATTCCCAATTAAAAAGAAACCCAACTCCTTATCGAGGTCTCTATCTAGCTTCTTATAGCATAAATAACCGTTTCACGGGACAATCTGAGGTTTGAGTTTTGTAAATCGATCTCTAACTCAGTGGACCAATCATTGGCCCATATGGGATTGCTCCTAAAAGAAATAGAGAGAGAGGCTTTGGTGATTTGAGTTAAAAATGGCCGAGTTGTGGCAAGTCGACTCATTTACATGCATGGACTTGTTTCCAAATTTTGAATCCATAATTGTTGAGGTCACTTGATAGACATAGCTAACAAGCCGGTCCATCGCCATCTTTTTTGGAAGGTAAATGTGTAGTAACGAGCAAATTGCAGTAGAAGGCCGATAGCGTAAGGTGCACAAACAATATTACCCACAGGAATAGATGAAGCCCAGATGGCCATAAGCAACAGAATCCTAGCAGCTAGAAGGGCACGCGGTCTCTCCCGACACGAGAGAAAGAAATGGGTTTCCACCGCCACCCTCCACCAACTTTTTGATGAGACTCATGGTTATAAAATAAGATCAACCCTTTAAAAGGAAAGACAAAAAGGCCATCTTTGCATAAGCAAGTCTTGCAACATGTATCTGCTACGTACTTAGGGAGGTGAAGAAAGCCAAGTTGATTGGAGAGTCTCACTTCACTCTCTTAGCGGTGAAATGCTGTCGATGTAGGAGGCCACTAAGACCCTAAATGTTATCAGTAATTAGGCAAACGTATCTCCAACCAGCAGTTCCTGATATTACTAACTCGCTCTTTGACTTTTTGTTGTTTTGGTTATATCAGGATTTTGCCCCTGATAGAAGACAAGCAGTAATAAGGTTTTCCTGATAGAAGAGGGTTTTTGCTTAGCTCTCAACGGTAAGCAAGTTTCATAATTGGTATAAAAAAGCAAATCAGTTGCTGAGTCAGCTTTGTGGTAAAAGACAAACAGTGGCATCAATGTCCTGGGCCCCGCTTTGTTTTTCCTCCACGCGAAGTTTCATCCGTTAAAAGAGGGAGTCCTGGTCTGTAAACGGGCGTGCCAGACAGGTCTGCAATTTTCATGCCAAGTGTCATGCACTGTTTCGCTATCATGGAAGAGTGGGGCCAATGGTACATGTGGATCTGAGAAAGAAAGGGAGAAAATGGCTGCAGCACAGCTCACGCCATTCCACGGGGGTATCGGTGGTCCTTTGCAAACCCACAGCCACAGGAGTTGGACTGAAAAAGGTTGTAATTTGCGGTCCTATACACATTCATCCAACACTTCACAGTTCACTTAACTTATTTACTATTTTCACAATAATCAACACTTCCCAATAATTATAATAGTAAATGACTAAATTATATGCCATTTTTTAATACCAAAAGGGTTCCTAATGAGAAAAAAATTAAAAAAATAATTGGAAGAGAGACAGTATACTTGCTGCTGCACATACGTGTATGCATCAGAATCCAAAACTCACAATCAAATGATGATCAATTTGCATATATCGGAATTGATGTCCCCCCTCAGAGTATAAATGCAAGCTACAATTATATCTAAGCTCATTAGAACATAAAGGATCTTCCCAGCTGCTAAAATAGCCATACATCAAAACTATTTGCTAGAAAAACTATACTCCTTTTGACACAATGGCCCAGAATACATTAAATAAATCAATTCTAACACTCCATACCCAAAAATGTAAAGGGCCTTTCCGTGGGCAGCCGAAGAGTAAAAGGAGACCTTGCTTTAGTGCACCATACTCTTTTATTTGGCTTGAAAAATACCCTTCACACCACTGTTTATTATCTCTTTCTTTGCCTTTCTCTTTCCCCTGTGGAACGTGCTGGCACTGTATATGACAAAAGAGAAACGTGCATGCGGGAATTTAAGATTACTAATTGTTTGGGGTCTCTACAGTATGCGTGCACCACAATCAACAGCTGCGTCTCAATATAAAGCTTTTCTCTCTACTATATACTTCTCCTTCATCTTTCTCTCTCAACTACACTAATTACTTGAGATTTTTCTTTCAACCATAACCATGGTGGTAGCTTTCACCTTCATTTCACTGCTCCAAGGAATGAATAAATTTAGGCTTCTTTTTCGTTTCTTCCTTGAGTGGCCATTCAATCATAAGCAACTTGTATTTACAGGCCAAGAATGATGACATGGAGTCATCCATGCAAGGGGAATCAAGAGTTCCTGGTCCGACTACTATATTTACTTTTTATTTCCGTAGTTGTCATCATCATTATCGTCATGCATGTTTCCCTTCTTTGATTTGTTTTCAATTGTCGTTTTCCTTTTTTTTTTTGTTCTTTTTGTTTCTATATGAGCTTTATCAGTTTTCTCTTGAGCGTTTAGGATTGTATCTTTACCCCCTTATTTTTTGTATTAGAAAGTGTTGTTTCAATAGATGCAATAAGTAACTAGTTAATAGGCTTGCTGTTGCTGATACAAGGTATTGTTTGATGAAGCAGTCAGAGACGTGATAATTTAATTACTAGTACTGTGTGCAAATGCTTGTGATGAAATGTAATAAAATTTTCTTGTTCTACTCAGATTTCATTCCTGTTTACTTACAAGGTCTTAAATTCTTCTGTCTTTTCTTCTTTTCTGATCTCAACTGCCTATTTCGAACACCTCCGGAGGATGACGTATTTAGTTTGCAGCTTTGCCTGTTGCCTAGTTCTCCGAGTTAACAACTTTCTAAATCAAGCATTTGATCAGCCTATTATATATCATCTAATTAAAGTACTTTCCGGGTATACAAAAAATTGAGAAAAACTTAACAGGGTTTTGTTAAAAACATAAAATTTGTTATATCTTAATTAACATGTATGGGAAGAACATCTCCATGGCCTTTACTGATCATGATGTGAGTTCATGCGTAATATTTTTATTCTTTCTTACTATTACCCATTTAAAACTTTTTTTTAAGCATTTGGGAATTTGCACATATACAAATTATCATCAAGCTGATCGACTCCTCACAATAATTTCCAGTTATATATATATACCTATCACGTTCCATTATACATGGCTAGTGCTGACTCTTATTTCAGTCTTTAATTTTTTTACCTACTGTTGAGAAAATTGCTACTTGCCCGACCTCAAACTCAGATTAAATGTATATATGTAACCCAAAGACCAGCCACTCAGTTGCTGAAATTTCATACATGACAAGCTGTAATAGCCATTCTTTTTTCCCTACCGTTGCTTTTCTTTAATCATGAAAAGGTTATCTAGGTTGACTATGGGTTTGGGTTGTGTGTAGTGACCTGGGAGAAGATTCTACACATATATAGCTATCTCTCAGATGCCAAAACTACTGTATCATTGATCTCTGTGTTCATTCTCTAATAACATAATTATTAACGATGGGTAAAGCTCTGAGCACAGGTTTCCAGAAACAGCAAGGTCATGTGTCTGTGGGGATCAAAAGCAGTGAGCACCATACACATTAGATGGTCATTGCAAGAGAATTATTGAAATATGACAGAAAAGACATAGTTTCTTGCTAATTGAGATCCCAACATCATTTTACTCTTTGTAATTATTGTGGACCCTAATTATAAGATAATAAACTTGCATTTTGTCATAGAGCTAGGTGTATATAGGAGAAGGTGAATTCTTTATTTGCCTCTATACTTCAAATTAATCATGATGGTTTTTAGCCCATCCATCAAACCCCACTTGATGGATATCTTTCTATCAAAAGTCTAAAAGCATTTCAACTGGATGCATCCATTATACACCAAATATTGGTGGTTGCAGCATGAATTCTTCTGTTAATCTCGTTAAAGCTTAGAAGGGTATAGTTGTCCAATTATGTCGAGTATCGTCAACTTGGTGGTGGTGGAAATGATGATGATAAATATGGCAATTTGAACATGGATTGATATTGGAGGACGTGAATGCATTTGAAATGACAAGTAATGCTTTTGTATGTGTCTCAACTGTTCAATGGAGAACCTCTCCTAGAGGATACAGTGATAGATGGTGACCTTGATCATTCATTGACTAGTATTATTGTTTTCTTGGTATCTATGATCCTTATCTTGTCATTTCTTCATATTTTTTCTAAGTGGATTGTTTTTTATCGCTATTTTTTATAATAATTTAGTCTTATTGTCGTTGAATTTGTGTGTATTTTTTACTCCTTACAAAAAAAATTAAAAACTGTGTTGGCCTTGCATCTTAATTAATTAGTTTATTAGGCCCATTTGTTCTTCACTATTAGCAACCCAATCATGTCCACTTCAGCCCACTCAATGTCGATTTTTGGCAGTTTGCTTGTTTATATGTAGGCATTGGCCTTTCACTCCCTAACCAGTAAGCTTTCCTTCACATCGAAGCTACTTCTTGTCTCTGTTGGGTCCTCTCGTTTAGGACTTTTTTTCCCCTCCTTTTGTCTTTATATATATATATATATATATAATTTTATGTTGTGATTTAATATCACCTAATTCACTTTTTGACCATTTTCTTAACTATTTCCTCCATATTTATATAGTAATATAATGACTTTAGCATTCCGACATTAACCGAACTTAAGTGGCGGCTCGATTTAAGTCCTCCTTATGATATAAATATAATAAGCCGGCTATAATACCGGTAGCTATATGAAGGAGTTTCTTTTTAAAAAAATATTATCCAATTATTAGTTTTTTTTTTAATTTTAATTAAGATATTAAATTCTATTTACATTCGATAATAAAATATTCTTAGTGAAAATTATTATACACAACTTAATAAAAATCAAATACAATTTAATATATTTCTACGTGTCAGTCATCCACGAAGTTGCTTTTGTGTGTCTCAAAAGCTTTTCTCAATGTCAGAGCGCAATATATGAGCAAGAGCAACTAGCTTCAGTCCTCACATGTAATGTAAAAAGGTACAGCTCTTCCTATCCACACTGTCTTACAGGAATCTGACGTTTCTCGCCGAAAACCTGACCTACACTCCGTCATCTGGGAGCTTACTCGATATGGATTTTTATTTCTGGCCTTCTAGACTCCACGCTAAGCACACCTCTGCTGTTCAAGCCGCTAGATACAACTCTGGTACTTTCTTCTGTTTCTAAAATGCTTTCCCTCTTTTTCCTTTGTTTTGTTTCTTGCAAGTGATTATCTAATTGAGACCTCTATAATCTGGGTCTGGATGTTTTGCGATCTCTGTCTTGTTGACATGTCTCAAAAGTCCTTCTCTTGTCTTGGCGTTCTCTGAACTAGTGAAAATGATGCATAAATTATTATTTACTATATGTATCCTAGATTCACTTTGATTAATATTGCGGAATTTTATTACTGGGCCCATCGAATCTTAGAAGATTTGATTTGATGCCTTGATTATAGTTAAGGAATTAGGGTTCTACGCGCGATAGCGTGGGTACTTCGTACTTGTCAAGTTAGAGACCCAAGTATAGATCACTTCAAAACTTGGGAGAGCTAGCGGTTTGTCCATTGTGGACTGCCCGCTGCAAATTCAGATTAATCGTGGATCTGGATTAGTCCTAACAGCGTTCTTTTCAGATAACAGATGGTGTGACGCATAACGGAAACGTGTAATAATGGATACGATTATATTCCGTGGAGAGTTTCAAGTCAATAATGTCGATTTGGAATGATGAACAAGGAAAATAAAGAAAAAGGCGAGAAGCCGAATTCTTAAAAATAATAACCGATAACTTCGAAAATTGATTGATTCCAAAAAAAACAATGCAAGTAATATATTTATAACGATAAAAATTCTAAAATAGCAAAAATTCTAAATAAAATAAATTCTAGAAGGACAAGAATTTTGGCGCCGAATTTGACTCCTAAACAATGGAATTTGGGCCCAAAGTTTCGACAAGGCCTGCGGCCCTTCATCATATTTTTAAAAATCGTCCATCTCGAAATTCTCTTTCTGACGGGCAATTATGGGCTTTAAACAGACAACAAATGCAAAAGTTAAGCCTTTTATGTATTGGTTCAGCTTGGTCTAAGGCTTCATCAAAATCTAAGGCCAAGTGGACCATCTGTTCCGCATTATGGTGTAGACCGAAGAAAAAGGAATTATCGTTGGAACGTGTAAGCGAGCAGCTTACCTCAGTCAGGAAGGAGGTGAAACTTCAAAGCTGCTCATTAAAGAAGGAGGTGAAACTTCAATGTTTAAATATCGGAGGATAATCAAAGACATCGATGAACATGACAAATTACATTGAAAATTCTAAAGGGCAGAATTTGGGAGAGGAAGAGTTCTTTGAGGTTGGTTTATATATGTTAAAGCTCAAGAAGACTTTAGATGAAGTTGAGGCAATCAGATTGTTGTTTTCCAAGAAGAAAAGATCAGATGTTTCAAATGCAAAATCAGAACTTTCAAGTCAAAATTCAAACCTTTTCATCAAGTCATCTGGTTGCTTGAAATCAAAACATCTGCAGTACAGCAATAATTCTTGGGTCTAATATCTATCATGAAAAAGGTGACGGAGTATGTGATGATGAATATGATCTGAGGAATCAAAAGATGAAACTAGTTTCAGTGAAGGTGAGAGGTTAAACCTTTTGTTTGACTACCCCAGTCAGCGTGTGTTACAAGGATGTAGTTTGAGGAATTTTCAGTAGAGGC
Organism: Cnidoscolus chayamansa; assembly: GCA_948266635.1. Lineage (NCBI taxonomy): Eukaryota > Viridiplantae > Streptophyta > Magnoliopsida > Malpighiales > Euphorbiaceae > Cnidoscolus > Cnidoscolus chayamansa. The sequence goes on along the minus strand of CAOGCB010376799.1, from coordinate 17,973 downwards.
TATAGAAAGTTCATTAGTTCTATAAGAGGTTTAGTTTGAATTGTCTCATGAGTTCTTAGAATGCACGTGTTTTTTTTTAGAAAAAAGCTTTACTCATCCTGAGTTTGTTTGTAGGTTTGAATATTCAGGGATTAGAGAAAATCACTCAGATTTTTAGTTTAAAGCTCAGTAGTTAAAGTGTAGAATGGTTTTTACATTTTAGGGTCATGTTTGGTTAGAGCGTAGCAATTATCTGTGTATGTATAACTATCTGTACAAGATCACTCCTGCTACTAGAATGCCATATATTTGTAGATTTTAGTACCTAGATTGTAAAGTATTTATCATAATAATTGTCTGAAAGAGGATTATTTTTTTCCGTTTTCCACTTTTTTTATTTGTATTTTGGAATTGGCGGCCTTGCTATAGTGGAATCCTAGATGCTCCTTGGTTTCCAAACCAAGGTGTCCTCTTTCTTTTGCCTTTATAGGTCACTTACTGCTGCTAGATTGATGAATATTTAATCCATATAACTTTTCTTTTTCTTATATTGTTGAATTTATGAGCAGATAATCCTTTGGCAATGGATGATTCAGATGGAGATGAGGATACAAGAGTGCACTTTCCATGCCCCTTCTGCTATGTAGACATTGAAGTCCACGTGCTCTGCAGCCATCTACAGGATGAACACTGCTTTGACTTGAAAAATGCAGTATGTTTCTCTTTATCTGATAATATGATGTGTGTGCATGTGTAATTTTTTTTTTTGGGGGGGGAGGGGGGTGTCAAAGCCCATGGGCTGTGATCATGTGAGTGTATATGTGTACGCCTGTGGTGCATATCTATATGTATGGGTCATGATCATGTGTATGTGGTATATGTTTAAGCCTGTAGGCCATATCCATACGTATGTATAGCTATAATTGTCATTGGCATCTTGGCTTTTCAATAGTTAATTTAATGAAATCAGTAGATTCCGTTGGGTATGTTAGGATAGCAGACCATGCCTAAATCACTCCAAAAGCTAACTTAAAAGGGGAGCTTTGCACAAGGCCTTATAAATAGCACATCATTTGCACAAGGCCTTATAAATAGCACATCATTATCCTATCTAATCGATGTGTGATTTAACACACCCCTTATGCCCAGACTAACTGGAGCGTGAAATACAAGGAAGGTTTACCACAACTTAACCCAAATATACAGGAAGTCCAATTAAGAAAATAGGTTGGACTTAACTCACCCCAAAAGCTAGGTTAAGATGGAAGGTTTGCCTAAAGCCTTATGAGTAGCACATCATTAACCTGCCTAATCGATGTGGATCCTCGCTTGTCCACCTTAGCTCTTGAGGCCCCCACTCCAACTCATGGGTGCGTCTTGTTGCTAGTATGACAAATTATAAAGTGTCTTAATTCGACCTGCTTTCTTTAAGGGGACAGAAGTTATAGCAAGCATTGTACTTGGGCATCTCGTACTGCACTAATCAATTATTTATGCTATCTATTGATTTGAATTTGATGGGAACTTAAATGTTGTGCTTTCAGGTGTGTCCACTTTGTGCAGCAAATTTAGGGAAAGATGTGATTGGGCATTTTATAGTACAACATGCAAGTTCTTTGAAGGTACTCTTCACTTGTTTTAGATCTTCACACATGCAACTCATCTCATCCTTAGTCGTGATTCTTGAGCTAGTTTGAGTTGCTGTATTAATTACTTTTGGATCTAATATATGTGTGATCTTGATTCTTGAACTGGTTTTGGGTTGATACATTAACTAATTTTGGCTCTAACATATGCATCAATTGTATAATCCTGTAAGCATCATTTATGTTTGACTTCACCAGATTTTGTTAATGCTTGCAGCGGAGGAGAAAGTCTCTAAAATCTGGACTCTGGACCAGTAGTTCAGCTATGATTGGCAAGGAACTTGGATCATTTCTTGGATCTTCAACAAATATTAAGGCAAACACAAATGAATCTGCTCCGGATCTTCTTCTCTCTCCATTTCTTGGCAGTGGATCTCATTCACCACCTCAAGGAAGCGAGCAAGATGACTCTTCCTATAGAGCTGCCAGTTCAAAAAGGTATGTTCCTCACCTAGCATCATGATATAGATACTATTTCTGGGATTCAGACCAAAGCCAAATTCAGATGAGGAATGAGTATTCTGATTCTTTCTTAAATATATGACCTGCCTTTGAAGAATAACTTTAGTGGAGTTTTCATAAGTATCATCCTTCACTCTATCTCCCATTTCATTCTCTTACCTACTTTGCATTGTAAAGATTCTTCTCTCATCCTTTTTGTTTATATTATCCTTTCATCCTAGATTTGGATCCAGTCAATTTTTATTCCTGGATTTCTTTTTCAGTTGCCTGACCATATGTTTTTCCTATTTAATTAGTGGGAGGTGAGCGAACCAGTTAGGGAACAGCAATCCTGCTGGTTCTGGACTTTTTAGTGTTAAATTTGTACATTATAAGAACATCAATTGTCATCAATGGATTGAATAATGTTAGTGTCCTGGGTCCATCTGTTAGCACAATGTTGCTCATTTTCATAAATATTCATTATCACATGCCCTTTGATGTGCATGTGCTTGAGTAGATTTTACTGATGTATCCTTGACTGAACTACACGGCATAGGAAGTTTGTGTATGGTGCAGTTGTTTTCTGTTGCACTGTTCACTCCCTTTACATTACAGAGATTGAGACCAGAATTTATGGCATTTAATGAGTGATGAACTTGAGAGTTTTGTTTCGATATACTCTGATTGTTACACTAATTGGAGGTTTGAATATTTAGGAATACTTTAAGAGCGAAAAGACCCTTCATGGTTGTCAAAAATCAAAATGCTTGAATTTTTTAGCAGATAGATAATGGGATACGGCTAATTGTATATCTTTTGTGCAGCGCTGCGATATATTCACTTGATGTTGGTGAAGGGGTGGACTTTGAAGAGAGAAGGCAGAGAGCAGCATTTGTTCAACAGTTGATTTCCTCGACCATCTTCTGAACCTTTGTCAGTTCTTCCACATGAATCGTGATACAAAGGGTTTCATTACTCGTTCACCGCCTATCAATGATGCTGCATCCATGGATACTAGCGGGTTTTCATTACGGGTCATGGTGTTAGGAAAGCTAAGCTAGGAATAATATTCCTGGAGTGATAGTGAATGGTTAAGAAGTGGGAAACAAGTACATCTTGTATTTAATGCCATACATGTATGTAGCTTCTTTAAAAACTACATTTATCTAATGAATACCGAGTAGAGAACATTACTCTTCTAATCTTAATGCTAAAGCTAGTCTTCACTACGGTCCCCAGGACACAAATTTACCGAATATTGTAACCTTTGCTATTGAGATGTTTAAGCTGATACTAATTTTTGTTTGTTTAGTTGCCTTCTGCCTTTCCCCGACTTTCATCGACCGTCTATAACGCCCGATTGAGGACTTGCGAACCTAAGCAGTTTAATTGCTCTGCTAGGAGAAACAGGCTTCGCCATCTAGCCACTCAGATTTTGTTTACTTTACAGACTTCGCCGACAGGCAAAAGCATTGCCCTTGCAGCTAGCAAAGAATCTTGAGAACAACCAACTTCAATGAATCTGGGAAATTGGTGGGATCCAGGTATCCACTAATCATATTGTTTTTCTAACATATCTGGCTCTTTGGGTTCAAGTTTTCTGCAAATTGCAAAAATAAATTTCATGAGTTCTTTTCTTCTCGATCACTATACAAATATAATTAGGCCAAAGAAGCAGCAGGGAATGTGCCAGAAGCCGGTACCTTCCACTTCCCTGTTTCACACTATCAGGCTTTACCAGGATCTCAATTATCGACTACGCACGATTGTTTACCACATTTGATTCAATTGAGCACATCATAACAAACAAATGGTGAATGTTCTACTAACTGGGCCTCAGATGGATAAGAAAAGGCACAATAGCCCTTGCATAAATGGAAGGGCAGCAATAGACTAAAGTGTCAATTTAGAAAAATTAGTGTTCCCTGACTCAAATATTGATGCACTGCGTCGAGGCAAACATATTTCCGAAGGAGAAAATTGCAAGATAACAAATGAAAACACGGGCACGAACGTGAGCTACGAGGCATAAAACTGAGTCCGACCAGCAAAGAATCTCTCTCAGAGAACTAGGCACTACCCATTAATGTTACAAGTCTAGAGGCACTACCCATTAATGTTACGAGTCTAGAGCACCACCGCAATCCATGGACGTGAACGTGTACACGTGCCCATTCGCTAGTGCATTTGAGACACTAATTGCTTAGCTAAGGAGTTAACCAGGTCTTGAGAGAACAGATAACCTTCAATAAATTCTTCTAATGAACAACTTGGGAGGATAAATATTTAGGACTGTGCTCAAGCAGTCAAGGGTCATAGACAATAAATTGACACACTGCCTGATAACTAGAATAAATAAAATCAGCTGCCACAATCTTCTCTTAATACATATCATTCAAAGTTGCTCTAGTTTAGCATTGAGAAGCGACCAAACACAGGCAATAATGGATAAAGAAGTCACATTGAAATTATGAGAAGAATATAATCCAACTAGGCTAAACGTCAAAGAAGCGCAAAACAATAACAAAACTGCATAATATATGACAGTGGCTTTGAAAAGTTTTGCTGAAATGGTGATGCTAATAGCGAAATATGAGCAGATGAAAGTTCAACACCATACAAAAAGCCAAGATCATTTTCTTCTCAAGTATCTACTCAATGATGGACTGAATAACACCAGCTCCAACTGTCTTCCCTCCTTCTCTGATAGCAAACCTCATCCCTTGTTCACAAGCCACAGGCACAATAAGCTCCACGACCATCTTCACACGATCACCAGGCATAACCATCTTTGACTCCTCATCCTTGTCATTCATAATGGAAGTCACCTTGCCAGTCACATCAGTGGTCCTCATGTAAAATTGAGGCCTATAACCAGCGAAAAATGGTGAATGCCTACCGCCCTCTTCCTTTTTCAACACGTAAACAATAGCAGAGAACTTAGTATGAGGAGTAATTGTCCCGGGTTTAGCCAAAACCATTCCTCTCTGAATATCAGCCTTTTGGACACCTCTCAACAGCAATCCCACATTATCACCAGCCAGGGCCTCGTCCAAAATCTTTTGAAACATTTCAACTCCGGTCACAGTAGTATTTCTAGTCTCCCTCAAACCCACAATATCCACGGTCTCACCCACCTTAACGGTCCCTCTTTCAACCCTTCCAGTGGCCACAGTACCACGACCAGTAATTGAAAACACATCTTCAACAGCAAGTAAAAATGGCAAATCAGTCTGCCTTTGGGGAATTGGAATGTAGCTATCCACAGCATCCATGAGTTCATAAATCTTATCGACCCATTGATTCTCTCCGCGCTTAATATCAGGATTAGCCATCAAAGCCTCCAAAGCCAAAAGCGCGGAGCCAGAAATGATGGGTATGTCATCACCGGGAAATTCATAAGAAGACAATAACTCCCGCACCTCCAATTCCACCAGTTGCAAGAGCTCATCGTCATCTACCTGGTCCTGTTTATTCAGAAAAACAACCATGTTGGGAACACCAACTTGTTTTGCCAGCAATATGTGCTCCTTGGTTTGGGGCATGGGACCGTCGGCACCGGAAACAACAAGGATAGCGCCGTCCATCTGAGCAGCACCAGTAATCATATTTTTCACGTAGTCAGCGTGACCAGGGCAGTCGACGTGGGCATAGTGGCGCGACTCAGTCTCGTACTCGACGGTAGCCGTATTGATGGTAATACCACGGGCGCGTTCCTCGGGAGCGGCGTCAATTTCATCATATTTCTTGGGAGCGCTGTTTCCAGTAGAGGCTAAAGCCATGGTGAGGGCAGCAGTAAGAGTGGTCTTCCCATGGTCGACGTGGCCGATAGTTCCGATGTTGACGTGGGGTTTCTTTCTCTCGAATTTTCCTCGGGCGGCACGGACAGAGAAGGAGCGGCGGCTGGTAGTGATGATAGTGGAGGCGGAAGGGGAGGAGGTGGTGGAGAGAAAAGGGGAAATGAAGGAAGAGGAGAGAAGGGTTTTGGGAGTAAGCTTAGTGGGTTTAGCAAGGAAAGAGGAAGGAGAGGCATGAGGATGAGGATAAGCTAAATTAGAGGTTGTGGAGGCCGTGGCAGAGGCTGAAATTGCCATGGGAGACTATGGGATAAGATAAGAGAGCTTGGAGTTGGAAAATAGAGTGTGGATTGGAAGGGAATGGACGAATGGGAAGAGAAGAATGGAAGAGAGGAGGGGATTCCTTTTGTTATCTGTTCGGTAAGGGCTCTTGCGAGTTTTATCCCTTCACCTCTTGAGGCTTTGTGTAACATATGGTATCACAAAAAGTTTGTGAAACCAATTTTAAATGCTCACGCGTGTAAGTATGTATGCGGCGTTTGGGATTTTCTTTCCGTTTTTATATGGGAAATCACAAGTACGTCTTATTTTTATTTTTATTTTCTAAGGTAATGGGATATTGAAGATGAAAAAGGAGAAATTTCATAATTAAGGTTGGGTTGGGTAATGGATTGGTATGTAATTTGAGAGAGTTAAATCCAGTCTCAAAAAAAAAAAACCATTTGTTTCATCAATTAAAAATCTATGAGAATTCAATGTCATTCATATGACTTGTGGACACACGTATCGGAGCCACGTTTAACAACTTAAGTCCTCCAGTTTCATGAACCTGTTGGCTTCCAAATCTACCATAAAATTATTCAACGATATCCAAACAATATGGTACTAGTTGTTTATCCATTAACAAAACATTCTAATACTCTCTCTAAATAAAACTTGATCGCTGATCTTCTGCTTTTGAATCAAAACTACTTCTAGCAGCTATTGCGAAACCTTCTGCCATACAAGTGAGTGCTCAACTCTATGGAGAGTAATTAAAAATCATTTATTCTAAATGAATCAACCTATGTATGAAAACGCGACAGACTTTAGCTACTCTGAAAAATGCCATGACGGATACCGTATATATAATATTTGAAGGATCTTATTATTTTGATAAGATGATCTTAATTAGCTCTTATATGTCTATTTTTCTGAAAAATTATCATATCATCCCTAGATTGAAGCATAGTCACTCTTACGTCGTTTGTTTTCTTCACATCAATTAATTCCCATCATTCAACCTATACATTGATAATACTAAAAAGACTGCTTATATACTTTTGTTTCTCCAACAAGAACCTAATAATCTCTATCATGCACAAATTTGTGGGTTCGCGAGTAGGAGGAAACAGAGAAACATAGCACCTGGGCTGGCCACCTCTTCTTTCAAGTTGATAAGTAGTCATCGTTAAGATATTGCACCAAGCGTTCACTCTATTTCTGTTTCCCCACATTCTTATGATACCAAGCCCAGAACTAGATTCAGACTGTAAGAAGTTTAGACGATGATGATGATTACATGTACCAGTACAACACGATCATATAATTATGATAATTTTTAAAATAAAAAATAAAATAAAATACGCTTATATATATACAGAAAATAATAATAATAATAATAATACAATAAATAGTTTTATGTAATATAAATGAGTTAGATGATGTATCATTTCTATAAGAATCATATAGCCACCCCATTTCTTGGAACCATAAATGGTAAAACCTCATGTGTGCGAGGGACATAGCCATCCGTTTGCTTGAATAGGTCAATACATATAACTTTTGTCTAAGGTGTTGAGACCATTAACACGCGCTAAACAAATACACGTTAAAAAGTTAATAAAGGAAATCATATACGTCAGGTAGAGAAAGGAATATAGAGGTGACGTTAATAAATCGATAAAGGCCAAAACTATGCATAACATTACGAATCTTTATAATGTTTCCATAGATGGAAAAACATTTATATCTTTTTGCAGCTGTGCCTGCCACTAACAGCCTCACATATTCTCCATCCTAATTCTCAAATTTCCCGATGAAATGAGGAGGAATTAAACCTGAATAACATTAAATTCTGAAATGCGAATGCAAATGGCTCTCATTTTTATCACCAGCATGACTATGTCAACTAAATTTCTCAATAAATTGATAATCAAAGTTGCACTAACCATAAATCTTTATACTATTTCTTGAGTGCATTCATCTTGTCTCTGAGATAGTAAAGCTTGGCCCTCCTCACTTTCTTCTTCTCCAGCACCTTTATTTCCTTTATGTTAGGCGAGTACCTATAATCACCATTCATTTATATGATCATAATATAGAAGTGAAATGCAGTAATGAAGAGCAGTCATACTGATAGCAATTGAAAAACTTCTTATTGAGAAAAAGGGGGGCAGGTAAGTGGGGATAGATTCTTCTCTCCATTCCCAGGTTCAAAAAATACTCATCTATAGTACACTTTATATTGTCCTTCAAAAATCACTAAGATGGAGCCAATCATCACAGCTTTATTTTACTCAAAACTATGCTCGACATTCAACTTTGACGTGACAGGCATTTCTCTAGGTAATTATGTAACAGAAAACAGCAACACCTTTTTCTTGCATCAAGTTCTACCTCACTCTACAACAGATGCACCTCTGCCAGAAAACTGCAGGTCGGGACCCTGATGCAATGGGGAAACCCCCCACCCCTCCTTTTTAATCATAAAGGAAGACAGACAAATTATCTGCATCTATGAATGAAGGATACTAGAGATATATGCTTCCTCTGTCTTGTACATGGTAATTTTATCATAATATCAAAAATATAATAATACAGAAAAGGAAGCATTTGCCATGCACCCAAAAATCGAAGTAAATACTCAGTTTAGCACATTTTGGAGTGATTTAAAACATGAGAAATTAGACAGTTCTTCACTTCACCAATATGAAACTGCAACAGTTATTTGCAGGCGAAATATAGGAGTAATCTGCATAAGCGGCAGTTTTTTATAACCCATATGTCTATGCTCCTTCAGTACAAACAGCCTCAGATGCTCATGCACGTAGGTTATCTTCATGAAAAATCAATAAAGCAGACACCTTCTACAACATGAGTGGGGCAAATTCTTCCTAAATCAATTTCAAATTTAAGATATCAATATCTTCCTTCAAGTTGTCCATTAAAAATTTGGGAAAATTTGAAGAACTCGGTCATTTCATTTCTAAATCAAACATTTGCATTGCTAGATGTTCTTAGGTTGTAAATGCAAAAATTATCAGTTAAAAGTGAGGCAGATTCCAAGACATCCAGAAAGAAAGTAAAAGAAAAAGGAACCAACATAGAAGAGATAGAGAGACAGGCAACTCTACTATATAAGACAGCACTTAAAAAACAATACATACCAGCAGAGCTATAATTAGTATCTATCAGTACTTACAGCGGGAAGAGGGATTCAACTCCAACACCTGCCACTAGCCTCCTTAATCTAAATGTGGAATTCAAACCAGCATTACGTCTAGCTATAACAACGCCTTTCACAATTGATACACGTCTCTTATTCTCAGGAACTTCCTGGTTATATCAAGGATCACGATGGTATTAATTGTATCAGTAACATATTTACAAATAAATAACTGTCTACCATTCACCCCTGGAATTAACAAGTAACAACAAATCAATAACTACAAAATCAAAAAATAAAAAATTTGAAATTATACCACTTTGAGTTGCACAATATAACCCGGCTTTATATCAGGTATCTCCCTCTGTGTCCTTACCTCCTCTACAGCTTCCTTGTCTAGAATCTGCAAAAAATAACAATAATATAGTTATACAACAACAACAACAAAGCCTTAGTCCCAAACAAGTTGGGGTCGGCTGTATGGATCCTCTAGCAAATAAGCTCACAAGCAATATCAACAATCACATGCCTTAGACTCCTACTATTACTCGGATTTTACGCCTCCATTCAAATCTATTAATAACTAAATCCGCATCAATATTTAAGGCTCGTAAGTCTCTGTCTATTACTTCCTTCCAAACTGTCCTAGATCTACCTCGACCTTTCTTAGCCCATCAACCATCAAGTTCTACCACTTGCGAACCGCCGCAAGGAGAGGTCCCCGTAAAACATGCCCAAACCATCTAAGTCTTCATTCTCTCGCCTTATCACCAACCTCTGCTACCTGTAATTTCCGTCGAATAGGCTCATTCTTAATTTTATCCAATCTAGTATGGCTACACATCCATCTTAACATTCTCATTTCTGACAAGCTCATCTTGACAATAATGTAGCTATAATTACAAAATAAAAGAAATATTTGAAAAAACAAAAAGAACTCAACTATGGTTAGCAATATTCTAGTAATAAGGGAAAAGGATGCATGCCTGCATTATATGCCTTGCAGTTTTATCGAGTCTCTTAAATTTGATACGGGGAGAATCGTCTGTTATGGATTTTGAAGGAACTTTTGAGGCTGATTCAACAGATTTTCCTGATGTTGTCATGGTCCTACTGGGGAATGGAGGTTCCACTGCCGTCCTCAAAGACAAATTAAGTCTAGAACTCGTATCCTTCCCAGAACCAATTTCTGTCTGCGCACAGATCAAAGTCATTTCATTTAAGAAACTGTTCAAGAAAAATTGAAATTTTCTTTCACAGGATTCCAGATAATCTCATACCCCGGGTGTGGAACATAAAATAGAGTCCCCGCTGACAAAGTAATAAACTCTCTTTCACTTCAATAACAACCATAAGGTGCAATGTTTAAGAGAAAGGACAGGTGCTTTATATCTCTCATAAAACTTGCAATAATAACAACGCCGAAATAAATATCCAGAATGATTGAATGTAGTTGAAAGAAACGGCAATACTTCAACGCATGTCAATGAGAAATGAAGCTATCAACAGCTAATTAAACAAAACGGATTCCAAATTCTCATCCTTACTTAATGTTAAATATCTACTATAGAATAAAACCATGTAAAGATAAAAATAAAAAACGTACTGATGTCACAGAAGAGCGAGAAGCGAGGATGTGAAATGACCGCAAGAGAGGATTCTTGGAAGCAGGAATTTCATCTAGGACAGAAGAATCAGAGACCAAAGAGCTTAGTCCATGAAAATTACCGCCACAAATAGCTAAAGAAGCTCTTTCGGATTTGAAGAGACCGATATAAGAACCCTGTCTCCGAATTAACCTCCCGCAGAGAGACTGCATTTCTTTTCTGCAAGAGGAAAATGGAGAACTAAACTTTGTTTGGTTGATGTGAAAACAAGACAAAGCATATAGAGCAAAATGAATTCGAAACCTTTTGGCGGCCTTCGAAGCAAAGATTGCGCCTTCCCAGTCCCCAGTGATATCAAAAACCCTTCGCTTCGCTTGCTAATGGTGAAGCTCCTGATTGAATTGGGGGTTTATGATCGGAGCACGTTTGTGGACCAAAATGCCCTCACTCGAGAATTTCGTACAAAACCCAAAACCAGTTGTGGGCCTTGGGCTTCTATTCGGATTTGGACCTTGGATAGGTTTCCTTATTTTGAAGGATGTATTAGGTTTAAAAAGAAGAAGATCAACAAGAGTGAGAAATATGCAAGTCCTACATTGGAAAACCAACTTTATGTTTCTGATGATTTCTTCTTTTCCCCTTTTGACTTATCAGCTTTTAAACTTGATTACTTCATGTGCTGGAATGCGTCCGAGGACCCTACTGTCACTGTGCACGTAGAAATCTATACCACAAATCTGGTGAAAAATGCCCTTCCCTGCTTTTAACCATGCATGTGCATAAGTAATTTAGTTATATCTGGTATAGAATGACCAAAACTACATCGGATTCAATCAATTTTCCAACAGAAAAAGGAAAAACTATATGAGGTTAAGGGAACAAAGGAAAGATAAACAAGTTAATCAAATAATGTAATATAAAAGAGGGGTGGTGTTTCGGCTCACTGCCATCTATTTGCCACTAAGAAAGTATTTCTTTATTTCCATTGCTGCGGAGAACACCTCGATCTGGCGGCATCTGTGACTTGACACATCCTGTGATAAGCGAGATTTTTCTCTCTCTCTCTCTCTCCTCTCTCTTTCTCTCTTCTTTCTAAGATTCCGACCACTAACAGTTTCATTCAAGGTCATCAAAGCCATGCGAGACCACCCAATTGGAATTCCTGCTTGTTTCATATCTAGCGAGAAGTTAACTGATGATCCTGCCACGATAACCAGGTCAGGGCAGAGCGTCTTCATGTCTGTTTATCGTACAAAATTTGTGGATCAATGCCGTCTGATCACCATAACATGGTGCAAGAATCTCTTGCTTCATGGCCTATCAGTATCTATAGAAGGCCCTGAAGGAGAAAACCAGTACACATGCAAAGTGGAGCTGAAGCCTTGGTTCTTCTGGAGGAAACAAGGCTCCAAGCGCTTTACAGTAGATGGTAAAGTTATAGATATCTTCTGGGACCTCAAGGCTGCAAAATTCAATGGTGAAACTGAGCCCCAGTCGGAGTATTATGTCGCTGTTGTTTGCGATGAAGAAGTTGTACTTCTCCTGGGTGATCTAAAGAAAGATGCATATAGGAAAACTGGATGTAGGCCTGCTCTTTTTGATCCCATTTTGGTTTCGAGGAAGGAGCACATATTTGGCAAGAAGAAGTTTTCTACAAGGATCAAGTTCCATGAGAGGGGCAGGCTTCATAATATCTCAATAGAGTGCAAGAACAGAAGTCAAACTGAAAGCAAATCTGCTAATGGGGTTGAGCCAGAATTGGAGATAAGGATTGATGGGCATTTAGCCATTCATGTGAAGCATCTTCAATGGAAGTTTAGAGGTAATCAGTCCTTTAATCTTAATAAGCTAAGAGTAGAGGTGTATTGGGATGTCCATGACTGGTTATTTATTCCTGGTTTACGGCATGCTTTGTTTATCTTTAAGCCAATATTGCCACCCACATGTCATTCCACGCTATTAACATCATCACCGTTATCGTCCTTGACATCGACACCACTGTCTTCTCAGACTGGAAGTTCAGGTCCACTAAAGGGACTTAATGCCAGTGCATCATCTGATTTTTGCATGTTTCTCTATGGTTGGAAAGTTGAATAACAGGAGACGAAGAAGAAGCAGCAGGAAAGTTCTAATCACCACCAACACCACCCAAAAGAATAAGGTTGCAAAATGAATATGAGGGGTTGATGTTATGGACCAGCATGTGGAGGTGGCGAGGGGTGAGAGAGGGACTGGTGATTAGGATGAGAAAGGAAGTAGGACCCAGGAGAGAGGTTGGGTGTTAGTTACAGCTGGGGTTGAACAAGTGGACATAACTGGACAAGACAGATCCTATCACATACAGGACCATTAATTTCATCTCCATCTGTTTTTTCATAAAATTCTCTTTCTTCTTTCACCTCTCTTTCTTGATCTGGTCTTGAAATATGAGCAATTTGCCTTTCACATTGTACCTACATCTATCAATTATATATGCTTCCGGAATTTTATATACAGGAAAAAATCTTGACAAGGTGTTTTCAACAGTTTCCTGATGTCTGTATTCGGCAAATTAAATAATGTTGGCTGGTGCATGTGATGATGTGTGAAAGGAAGATTTTTTGGTGATGGGGAATCATTAATATTTGCAAGAATTTGTTTGTCATGTGCACTGCACATCAACATAAGAAATTACAGCATCCTTTTTTTTCACTTGCTTCTTTCTTTGCCTTATTATTTTTCATATTCTTTTTTAAGAAAAACAAGATATAAGGTTAACTACATCAAATTAAATGCATTTTTCTGTGATTGGAATGGCTTAATTGCAAGCTTTTTTTTTGGTGCTGCAATTTTATGCAAAATGTGCTCTCTCCCTCACCTACTGTCAATTGATGCGCTAAGATTTCTCTTCTACAGCTAACCCAGAGATTTTTAATAGAAAATGGACATTGTGTACATCATAGGATACCATTTTTTAAGTCAAGGGAGGTTGGGCTGTACTGAAATATTAGAGCTGTTGCAGTAATTGGCTGTTGTAATATCCAACCAGGAAAATTTTAACTTTTCTTTGATTAAATTAATTAAGCAGCACAATCAAATGATCACAAAATAAATATGAAGCAGCACACCCTGTTTAATCATGTTTATAAATCATCAGAAAGGCGATGTCGTTCACCTGCAAAGGAACACTCTTCTCAAGTGGCAGGACTAGATGGAAACAATTCAACCATATAAACAGTCCAGTTTCTTTTGGGGTCTAATTCTTGACAAAAACGAGATTTTCATCATCACCAGGTATGGCTAAGCATTAAATGATGTTATTGATCAACATTATTGATACCTTTCAACGTTATTATCTGACACAGAAGTAGTGATATAATAAGCATAGCAGCCATGACCATTTGACTATGACTTGAGGATATGTGTATATATATATATATATAATTCATATATAAATAATAAAAAAGAAGTAAAGGTTTTACCACATCGAAATCTACAACGAGCAATTTGATGGGTGCAGAAATTTTGTCATTATCTGCCGAAACCAAACCACTTAGCAAGGAAAAATTTGTTCTTCCCTCGAGAGACATCAGAAGTTGCTTGCACAGTCGCTGCTGCAAGAATATTAATATATGAAGACTGAACAACCAATTTCAAAGGTTGGTAAAGCAAGTTCTCTTCTTCAAAAATTAAATTCTACCTGGTTTTGGTGTGTCCCCGTTGGCTTTTGTATTTTTCACATCCTTACACTTCTCTGAATTTTGTATAATGTCTTCATTGTAATACACAGAAGTTGATTTCCTCTCAGCTTCCCTGTTCTCCATTTGTGAATGGCTGTCGAAGCAGCCTATCGTTCACAAAGCACAGTAAAAAAATAGTAGGCAATCTTAATTTTTAAGTGAAAGAGAAAGCTGCAAAAGCACAAGAATGTTCAAAGCAGATACAGATCGGATAATTCAGAGTAGATAATTGAAAGCATAACTTTCTTGAACACAGCCTTCCTTTTCTTTCTTTTGTTTCTTGTTTATAAAAAAAAATTCGAGAAAAGAAGGAATGGGCTGAAAGGTCGAATAAATAAGATGATGGTATCGGTTTCTAATCATTAAAAGTTCATTTGATTATTTAGTCTAACTTTTCAGTAATCATATTGAATGCTGCAGCCTTCATGAGGCTATTGCAAGTATGCAGCCAACTTCAACTACCTAAACAAAATGACATAAACAAATTACATTGATTGCTTCTAATTCCTTAAATTACTCCAATGATTGATCAATAATCCATTTGATTAGCTGCTGAATCCTTGAAAGAATCTAAGTACATCAAAGACCTTAATATCTTAATTATAGTAAACTAGTGATCACGCATGATCATAAGCGACCTTTTGCTAATATCACATACTTCTATGGTTTGTCGCTTAGATCCAAGAGAAAGTAAAAGTAGCTTACTCTCACTAGGGGGTTTTCCATAGTTGTGCAGCAAAGCCTCAAAGAAGGAATTGTCTCTGTGATCTTGCATTACTAAATAAAGAGGGGGAAAGGAGAAGAACTACAGATCATTAGACAACAACAAATTAAGTAATATGCTGAATTTTTTTTTTTTTTTTTTTTTTATTATTTTTTTTTTTGTAGAAGCACACGAATTACATTGATCGAAAACAGAATTTCGATAATCAGAGGCTGAGCCGACTAGTAGCAACTGAACTGCCTCTGCATCTCTTGTCATTGATAATTTAGTAGATGCATTCAAATTTTGTGTATCTAACAGGATACCTGCAAGCTGTATGATACGGAGCTACTCAGCGTCTCTATCAAAAAAAGCCACTCCTCTTCCAATTACAGTAGAGTTTTGATATGATTTACCAGAAGTTTTTTGAGCACTGAGGTCTGAAGCAGATCGTAGGCATCTTCACAGTAATTATCTGTAAGTATAGTGCACTGAGATCCAACCTGCAGAGAAAATGGTAGGAATTAACTTAAATATTGATGAGCAGAATAATTAATTTTTTCCCATGCTATCTTTTGCAAGTGCTGACCTCACTATCAGTTTTGAGAATATCTTGTCCAACCACATGGATCGTTAATTTCCCTGCCACAATTAGGCTCTCCAAATCTAACTGAACCAAAGTATCAGTTACAAAGTGGTAATAGTATCTTGAATATGAAATTTCTGATGAAATTTAAGAAATCGAACGTAATCAAAGATAACATTTCATTAGTGAAAATTGGCAGCAGTTCAAGCTGATTTGAGCAAAATTGGAAATGCACTGTGTTATAGTTCAAAACATTAGTCCTGCATTCTTCAAACAAAGGAACAAAAATGGCATACCGAAAGTATTTCTGAAGTACCTCATCAGCAAATAGCAACGAGGTAGCCTCAAGGCCAACATGGTGGAAGAGCCAAGCTGCCTGCCTTTGCTCCCACATGCTCCCTCTCCTTACATTAATCACAGGCACTGCTACATACCCATCTCCGACGGCCTCTCCTTTATTCTCAATGAACCGATTCTCCAACAGCCATGCATAACATATTGCGGCTACCATGGAACTTGTACCTGCAGGATGCCAAGAAATTGATCTCATGCATTACTAGAGCTAGCTAGAGATCAACATAAGAAGTACTAATTCATCTTTCAGTAATCTTCCGATTGGTTGTACGTTCTTTTGAATTGATATCTTGAATTTCAACTTCATTTCAAAAGGCAAACATCTATTCATTTATTAAATTGTACTCAACTGTTTGAAGGGCCAGAAAGGATAAGTTTGGCCTTAGAATCAATCTTCCCATTCAAAATCTTCTCAATCTTGATTCTTTGGTCCTTAAGGAAACCATTTAGACTAAGGTCTTGTTCTTCCTCCTCTTCCTTCTGCCTCTTAAATGCATTAGGCTTTGGCACAATTTTCTCAATAGAGCACGTGGACCTCGAAATCGACCTTCTGTGAGCCGACTCTACAAGATTCCTAGGTGGAGACAATGGTCGTTTTTCCGGTTGGGAACATGTTGACAATGATATCGATCTCCGGTGAACTGACTCAATGAGATTCTTTGGCGGAGAGAGCATCTGGATATCAGGTAATGGAGCTGGCTTGAAAGTTCTACGTGAGGGTACTGGTACCCCTTCGGGTGCAGGTCCAGTTGGCTCAGTTTGGAAGCGGGACATGCGGTAGGTTGTCTGCCGAGGCGGCACAGTTGGTGCCATTGGATCAATGGAGGGAGATGGAGAGTCGTTGTGCTGGTGAGAGTCAGGATTGGAGAGTTTGAGTAGGTCCGAGTCTGCGAACGACTGTTGGACCTGGGATGCAGGGGATGGCTCTGAGGGAGAGATAGGCATGCTGCCTAATGATTCTGATTTGTTACGGCTGTGCTTAGCTGATTTTGCAAGTATTTCTCCACTGAAGCCTTCTACAGCTCTGTGTCTGTAGAGAAAAAGACTAATAATTGGATCATGCTGAATTTATTTTATTTGAGAATCAGATTTAAGTTGAATTACCTTCTAGCAGACCTGGACAGAGGATCCCTTCTGTCAAGTACTGAAGATGATGAAAGTCTGCCAAACCTTGATGATCCAACGAGCCTGGAAGACGAGTCACGCGAAGTAGATGACGCTATCATACATCTGGCTTCCTCTAGCCACTCTTGGGTTAACTTGCTGGCGTTGCTTCTGGTGCTGTCATCGAAATTCTCTTCTTCGTCCACCAAAGAACAACCAGTGGAGTTATAAACTTTCTTATCACTCTGCAGACTTCCAAAAACCACGTCATTCATGAAATCTGTGAGGTCCGGTGGCAGTTGTGTTTTGCTGGGTCTGCGAGATTCTAATAGCTTCGTTTGCAGAATGATAGAGCCTCTAGAGGAGTCCCTGCTCAATCTCATATCCATCATTGGCTCAGGAAGACGCAGAGAGAATGGTGTTAGATATTGATGAAGAAGAGAATAAATGATAAAAACATAGCTGAACTTTATCTGTTTTGTTGCAAAATTGGAACATTGAGAATTTCAGCAAGAGAAGAATGTCGGCCGGCATTGGGTTGCGGCATTTGTACAGATCTACAGAAGTTGACATGCAGTTCCTTCTTTCTTTGTCTTTTCAAGAACAT
>CAOGCB010375980.1:0-14849 GCA_948266635.1 Cnidoscolus chayamansa | reverse complement strand
CGTTGTTGGTGGTTTAAAAGCTCCTTTGTTCCGTCTCTAGTTTAAAACCATGATTGGAACCTTCTTCGCCGGACCTCAAGCTAGTTCCACCAATTTCTGTCGCTGACATAGATCCATGGTCTTGGTCGACGATGCCAAAGCGAGAGCCTGTTGTTCCATTGTGTGGTCTGTCCTCAACGGCATATGCCTTCACCATTCGACCCCTTCTCTTAGCTACCATCCATTCTCCATAGGATTCATCAGGTTTTGAGATACGATTATTATTATTTGTATTTGTAGGTTCATTGTTTTCTGGGTCCATATCCAGAAAAGGGCACACCTCCCTGCCATGACCTGCTCGGCCACATGCGAAACAAATCTGAGGTATATTTTCATATTATACCAGTTGAGTTCGTCCCTTAATAACAACCTTTGCGACGAGAGGAAGATTCAGATTAACAGAGATTGCAATGCGTGCCGTTGAGACTGCAATTCACATTAACTTTCAGACTCCAAACCATATAAAATTCCTCGCTTCTCACTTACGTATCCCATCGTCTCTCGCCACTCTTCTTCGGTGCCCACACTCCTGGAGGTATCATTATTTCCGTTTCATTTTCTACTTTTTTTTTTATTTTTCGATCTAATCATCCAAAAATAGTTTCTTATTGGTTTTGTTTTGCAGAGAAGTGAAGATGGAAGCAGCTGCAACATCTGTTGTTAGATCTCCTGTTGGGATGTACAAACCTTCGAGTTCTGTTGGGAGATCATTGTTTCTCGCCGCTAATGATCCCGATTTTGTTCGTTTTTCGCCCAAATATCACTTCTCAAGTAGTAAGATAAGCTGATTTTGACGTGAGTGTTGAAAAGAATTCAAAGTTTATCCAGCTCAGCGAACCCATAGCTCAACGACGCTGCTGAGTACCGGTTGACCCCCCCCCCCGGCCAGCAGCTGAACACCATGCACGCCGACCCACTCTCAATCCACAGCTAGACCAGAGCCTACAGCTGGGCGCGACGCTAACAACTCCAACTATGAAGTTGCAGAGATGAAAGAGAAAATGAAGAAAGAGAAAACGAAAAAAGAAAAAAAAAAGAAAGAAAAAACACGTGTTACTAAGGAGGAGAGAGAAAATATGAGTGGGTGCCACCTGGACAAGCCACATCATTCTTTTACTGGGAAACCGGCTGTTAAAGTCACCGATGATTTTTATGTTATAAAATTCAAAGTTTATGTATTTTTATGTTACATTTTGAAGTTTAAGGACTGTTACAACCCTCAAAATTCAGGTATATTATGTGATATTTACCCAATAAAAATCTATTGCAAGGTAGATAATTCTAATATAAAATAGATATTATCCAGTATAAAAATTATATTATATGAAAATATTTTTATCATTTGAGCACATCAAATATAAAATTTTGATTTTTTGAGGGGCTAATCATGTAAATCAATAAAAATATCTAATTAAAATATTAGTAATTTAAATGTTTATCTATCAATTTCATTTTATATGTTAACACATAATTCTAATAATAAATAAAAGATTGATATCCTCTAATCGGGTACGAGGTTTTCACATTTTATTAAGTACCTTATACTAAATTAAGTATTATAGAAATTGTCAAACCGATCTACCTAGTGCTTTCTCTTGTCTTGCAGCTCCATAATCTAAGAATTTTCACCAACATCATGAATTCCTTCTCCTTCTTCCTCCTCTCCTACTTTTCCTTCGTTTTTTTCCTTATTTTTCTCATTTTCCGCATCCTTCTACTCCTCTTCAACTTTTATTTTTTAAAATTATTTCTGTCGGAGAAGAACAAGCCATGTGGGCGGCAACTATATTTTCTAAAATTACATTTTAATCCTCTATAATTTCATATTTTCATTATAATCCTTCAACTTTGCAAACTTTTGTTTTCCACTCAACACTTTTAAATCCAAACTCAATTTAAATTCATCCTCAAAATTTATTAAAAGTATTATTATTATTATTATTCTATTTTCTTTAATATATCAGCAATTTACTCTTAGCAAAATAAAACAAATATACTTCTAAAAATTATATATATCTTAAATAAAATATATCAACACTATAAAATTAATATTATCTCTTGTGTATACCTTTGGCTTTTTCTCCCTTCTTATTATCTAAGACAATACAATTCTATTACCGTTCTCATAGTCTCAAGTTCAATATCTCACTTCACCATTTTCGAACAAAAAAAAAAAAAAGTTATGTACAACTTCTATATGAATTAATATTTGCACTAAGAGAATACAACTCTAGTAACATAATTTTTGCGATCTAATTTTATAATTAGATAAACCCGGTCACTTTATTGACACGATTAAAACTTATAATAAATCTTATTGTTTATATTTAAATTTGAGTTGTCAATATATATGATATAGAAATAGACTAATACATTATAACGAATCCTATTTAACTCATTAATATTGCATAACAATTAGGAAGCTTCACTCAACTCATTTATAATTGTTGACATTTTTTTACCCCAAACATATGAAATATTAGTTAGAGTAGTCTTCTGAAAATAAAAGTACTTAATGAATAAAAGAAAATAAAACGACGAATTACTATGAGTTTTTACGGAATTCATTATTTATTATCTATTTCAAAATCATGAAATTAAAATATTAATATATTTTATAAAATTAAACTCTTTACTTATTCCCATAAAAAGTTGCTAATTGTCTTTTAATATTTATATTGCATGGTTTCTACAATTTTAAACTTTATATTATTTAATTTATATAATTTTAAATATCAATATCATTTAATTTCTATAACTAAAATAAAAATGAATTGATTAATGACTTATTTGATGAATGAAGTAAGAAGTTTAATTTTATAAATACATTCAAAACCGTTTTAATTAAGTAATTTTGAAATGTGAACTAAAATAATAAATTTTTTAAAAACCCAGAGGCTTCATAGTAATTTTTTCATAATAAAACACAACTTAGGAGAATAATAAGCTGAAAATGAAGGTTATACTTGGAAATAAATATGTTTCTATGTGATCTATGAACAAATATCAAGTATAAATAAATACTTTGAGATTATATAGTGAATGTAATTATCTTTATATAAATATCTAGTTTTAATTGAGATGAATGATTTGATACTATTCTCCTTTATGTAAGTTGAGAGTTCAAATCTCATATGTAGAGCAAAACTTTATTGAGAACATTTTATCATTTAATAAATCAACCAAAAAATAAAATTATTCTTATAATTAAGATATTAAAGAATTTAAACTTGTAGGAGTTGGTTCAATGCATATAATCACGAGAGTATAGAGAGTAATTCAATTATTTAGGGCTTTAAATTTTTTTATTTGGGAGAGACGACTATTTCGAGGTTAGTATGAATTTGTTCAACTTCTCTAATTTTCACTCTTATGGTCAATTTTGACTTAAGAAAAGATATGTCATGTAGTTCATATATAGCGCAATTTTAGACCAATTTTTTTGTGGTAACATATGAGATAAACTATGATATGAAATATGAATAAAACATAATATGATTATGTAGATGGAGTTTGTGTACATAAAAATGCTTCAACCGGGAGTCATCTAAGTTTACTTATTTTCAAATACAGTATAAAATTTTCGTTTTTTTTTCTTAAAACTCATTCAACTTTAATTTATATTTCAAAGAAACTCACTGCAAATGTATTTTTTTAAATTTTTATTTAAAATTCACATAGATTAATCAACTTATTACTTACTTTCAAGCTCATCACTAAACTTCAGCTTATTTCTTAAAAACTATTCAACTTTAATTTACACTTAAAAAAATTTATTGTGAATGAATTGCGTCTAAAATTCTATTATATGTCAATATGGCAATCCAAATAGACTCAAAAAAATAAAACTAAAAGAAACTCACGGTGTTTCTTTGCTTCATCTCGTTGAAATCACCACAATTTTCAACGTTGTTGATTCCAATTAAAAGATGACATTGAGAAGAGTCCAATGTTGAGTCCTCATCAAATTTAATCTTCAAAATCAACCAAAATCGTCATCTGAAGTCACAGTGTCGCTTTTTTTTTTTCTCTCTTCACCACTCACCATCTAGAGTGACCGTTCATTGGTTGCTTATGATTATTGATGGCTCTTAGAAACGGTGGTTGGATCGGCTAGCCGGTGATTATTGATGTTGAGAGAGAAGCGACTGTCTAAAATCTGATAGGAGATAGTGATTAAGAAACGAGAGGATATTGAAAATATTTTTTTTTTTAAAATTTAGGTAGATTGCCATGTCAATATTTAATAAAATTTTAGATATATATTTGCAGTAAATGTTTTTATGTATAAATTAAAATTAAGTGGATTTTATTAAAAATTTTGAAATTAGATAATGAGTTTGAAAAAAAGTAATAAATTGAATAAAATCATGTAAAAAATTATTAAATTTTAATGAAAATTTAGACATAATTTATTTATAATAAAATTTTAAAATATAAATATAAATTAAATAAATAAAGAAAATTAAATGATAAATTTAAAAATAAATGATGCATTTGGGCAAATCTAGGACGAGGCAACACCATTATGCCACCATGCCACCACAATAAATTTGCGACTGCATCGGCCACAATCATGCTTCTCCAACGGCTTTCTCTTCTTGAAGCAAAAGGTTATCACGTAAAGCAAGGCTTGTCCATAAATGATTATATTACCTCGTTTAGAACCCGAATCATACCGTCCGAGATCTGATGCTAACTTCGCATTCTCAGTGAGGTTTCGCTTCGATTCGATCCTTACGAGGCAAGCAACCAATGGCTATTAACCACGTGCAATTAATAAGAGCCTGCACCTTCTAGAACCCCAAGGACCAATTAAATCTCTCCATTTTCACTTTTCATTGCATGAATTTTGGAAAAATGTGCACTATAAATATGAGTACAGACAATTATTTCTCAGGTCTTAGTCAAACACTTCTTTTGAAGGGTAATGTAGTAATTTTGCGACCATAATACAAATGATTTATAGTTAGAAATCTCAGAATGTGAAGATCTACTGGTTATTTTCTTCTTTCTCAGGAGAGCCACCAGTTGTCGGCTCAGTGAGTCCGGAGAAGCCACCGAGACTAATTGACTCGTCCGGCCAGATCGAAGGTGGGGTGATCCGAAGCAAGCGAATTGAATATGGATTTTGACATGGAATCCATGTCCGCGGCTATCGGGGTATCTATACCCGTGCTGCGGTTCTTACTTTGCTTTGCGGCGACGATTCCAGTGAGTTTCATCCACCGAATCGTCCCCGGTAAACTCGGCAAGCACCTGTACGCTGCCCTGTCTGGTGCTTTTCTCTCCTATCTCTCGTTCGGTTTCTCTTCCAATCTCCATTTTTTGGCACCCATGTTGTTAGGATACGCTTCTATGCTTCTGTTTCGCCCATATTGTGGAATCCTTACGTTCATTATGGGATTTGGTTATCTCATTGGGTGGTACGTCTTCAAGTTGATTCATTGTTTTCGAAGAGCTAATTATTTATTTTGCTTTTATGAATTAAAGGAGCTGTTGTTGGAGTTTAATTCTGCTTGATTAAGTCGATTTAGAGTGTTGATTGCAACAAGAATCTTCCTTGCTTTATTTATTAGATTTTCTTTTAGAAGTTCTGATTTGTAGTTTCTGGACATTAAAAGCAAGTGAGAGAATCAAAGGAAAAGAATAGCCGAATTATAAGTTTACTGTTGATTTGGATTTTGGAGTTCACATTCTTAGGGAGGATATATGGTTCCATGATTATGCTCGTCTATGAATTTCGATGAGCACTTTTACTTTATTTAGCTTCTCAATTATATTCTAAACACTGTTTTGGCATGTTAATTAAATAAGACTAAACAAGTCACTATTCTTGAAAATATGCCCTTCTATTTCAGAATTCTTGACTGTTGGTATCCGTTTGTAGCCATGTGTATTACATGAGTGGAGATGCATGGAAGGAAGGAGGAATTGATGCCACTGGTAAGCACAACTATATATCGCTTTTTGTATTTTGTTTGTTTCTCCGCATGTTGAAATAATGACTACACTAGTAGAATATAATGATGATTATGATTCTTTATAATCTGTGAAACCTTTCTCTGTTGCATCATTCAAGTTGATTAATTATGAATAGTTGTTCTTCTAATACTTAGGGGCCTTAATGGTGTTAACACTGAAAGTCATATCGTGCACAATAAATTACAATGATGGATTATTAAAAGTGGAAGAATTACGGGAGGCTCAGAAGAAAAACAGGCTGATTGCACGGCCATCTTTGATTGAGTACTTTGGTTACTGCCTCTGCTGTGGTAGCCACTTTGCTGGTCCTGTTTATGAAGTGAAGGACTATCTTGAGTGGACTGAAAGGAAGGGGGTAGGTTTATTATGTTTGCTTCTGCTTCTACAGATATATGCTTTGCATTATTGTGGGTGTTTAGATGGGGGGCTGTGGTGGGTATGGGGTCAATTACTAATTACATAAGGATAAGCATAAGTATACTCAAAGTTCTAAGCTTTGCTAATTTATCTTTGCAGATATGGACTTGCACTGAGGGAGGACCCTCACCATCACCTTATGGTGCAACTATTCGAGCTCTTTTTCAAGCTGCTTTTTGCATGGCCCTATATATATACTTGGTGCCCCACTTTCCCTTGTCCCGGTTCACTGATCCTGTATACCAAGAATGGGGCTTCTGGAAACGGTTGAGTTACCAGTATATGTCAGGCTTCACAGCACGTTGGAAGTACTATTTCATTTGGTCAATTTCTGAGGCTTCTATTATTATCTCTGGCCTGGGTTTCAGTGGTTGGACAAATACTTCTCCACCAAAGCCACGATGGGATCGTGCTAAAAATGTTGACATTCTAGGTGTTGAATTTGCAAAGAGTTCAGTTGAGCTGCCACTTGTGTGGAACATACAAGTGAGCACATGGCTTCGCCATTGTGAGTCTTATCAGCTTTTTTAAATTTCAAGCTGTTCTTTCTTCCTATCAGCTGGTTTTTATTATTAGGTACGACATGTATGTTAAAAACATCCAGCTACAGCATTTGTTAACCTTTTCATATGGTAAGAAAATCCAACTGGGCATATAATTGAATACATGAGTTTTAATCACAATAAATCATGCATATAATACATTGTACTTTTTTTTATTTGTTATTTTATTATTATTTTAAATTTTTATATATTGTCATTGGGTCATTTACTTTGACTGGTTGTTAATCAATGTTATGATGATACCTATTGACAATTACTTCATTTGCATATTTAGTGAGTGAATCAGTGAAAGCATTTTCTATAAAGGAATGGCATCAGTTCTTGACCAGTTATAACTTGTAGCTAACTAAGATGATGGACTGTGCACTGTGGTTGCTTCAGTTTCATATGAGCATCTTTCGATATATGAATATGCAGTGCAATCTTGGAGCATTGCATGGTTATATTATGCACTAAGTTCAATATCATATTCGTGTAGATGTTTATGAGAGACTTATCCAGAAGGGGAAAAGACCTGGTTTCTTTCAGTTGTTGGCCACTCAAACCACCAGTGCTGTTTGGCATGTGAGTACATTGCTAGATTCATTCCCTTCTCTTTTTGCTTCAATTATCTCTTGTTTAGTCGATATCTGGTTTAATTTCTACAACTGCCCAAGCTTAGAATCTCGTGTCAAGGTTTCTAAAGAAATATGTACAAACAATGATTTATTAATAATTGCATATGAAATATCATTACATGGGAGCTTATTTGTTAAAGGATTCATACAGCCGACTCCAACTTGTTTGGGACTAAGGCTTTGTTGTTGTTGTTGTTGCATATGAAATATCATCCTGGCAAATTACTCACTAATTAGCATTTGCAATTTTCTAGGTTTCATATTGGATCCCCCTTCCCCTCTTTTGTCTCCTCAAATTTTACACCCATTAACATTGAGGTTAAGTTTTATAATGCTTTTGTTTATTTGTTTGGGAATTATGATACTTAAAATGGTGTTTGCTTCTGGTCCACCTAAGAACTTGATCCAAAATCAAACCCTTAGTTCTTTAACTTTTAGGAACCAGAATTGGAACCAAACTTTGGTTGTGATTCTGGTTCGGTTGTAAGCTATTTTTACTGTTCCGATTCTAGGATTAGTTATATTTCAAATTCAATTTGGTTCCATTTTCAGTTCCAATCTCATTTCCTGCACCTAAAGTTACAATATTATTTTGTTCATTTAAAAGATAAAAATAATCTTTCTAACATTAAAACAACAAAAAAGAATATACTACTAACATCAAAGTAATAATATTAATATAAATATTGAAGTATACTACGATATATTCTACATATTTCTTTATTATAAAGCTTTTAACTAAAAGATAAACATATAATTAAGAGGTAAAAAATTCATATTACTAATAAGTGATTTAGTCATATAATTAAGAACTGTAAGGTGATTTAATATTTTTATACTTTAAATTATTTAAAAAAGGTAGGAAAATAAAAGATATTGTTGAATTGTATGTAAAATGGTTCATTTTTTGTTCCAGTAAGGTTTAGTACAGTTCTTTGGTTTGGTTCAGAACCCCTAGGAACCATAAACACTGCACGACCTTAATGGTACCATTGTAGATGACATAGCTATAACCTGTGATTCAACTTTTTTGAGTCCTAGCCCCTAGGAAATGTTCTTGATCATTTTTGTATGTCAAATGCTGCTATAAATAAAATAAATAAAAAAGGAAAAGAAGAAAAGAAAAGAAATTTATTATGCAGTGGTTTCAATTCCAAGGCATCTGTTTGCCAATTTTTATTTTGTTATTTATCAATTTAATTTCTGATAACAATTTTATCTGTGGGTGGTTGAAACGCTTCTTTTTTACACGACTTTTTCAACATTTGAATGCTACTGTTCCCTATAGTTAGCTATGATCTGTTCTAGGATTGCATACTTCAAATTCTAACAAAATCTTTTCATTTACTCATTCATCTACCCAAATTTCGTGGAGATCTCCGGTTATCTTCTCAGCAAATACCTATCCTTTTCGTGAAGCCTTGCTGCTTTGTCTTACCACATGGGTTTTATCTGTCAATTTAATTTTTTCATGAAGTCACTGCATTTAGTATATTTTCTTCATGTTATCTGACTTTCTTTTAAACAAATTACAGGGACTGTATCCTGGATACATTATATTCTTTGTCCAGTCAGCACTAATGATTGCCGGTTCAAGAGGTATTGACCAGGATCCCCTCTCCCCTTCTGCATTTTTACTTTATGTCTTGCTGTTTAGATGGTTTGACTCGAAGTTAATTTGGGAGTCTTGGCTGACCTTTTTCCCTTCGCTCTGAGCAGTCATATATAGATGGCAACAAGCGATACCTCCAAGTATGGCTTTAGTCAAGAAGATGCTGGTGTTGATGAACTTTGCTTACACAGTTTTGGTTCTAAATTACTCATGTGTTGGTTTCATGGTTAGCTCTCACTTTACTGGCTTGAACCTTTCGAGAAGTAGGTTGGTTTTTTTACCAATTTCTCTAGCACTAATGCTTTTTGTTGACGCAGGTATTAAGCTTGCATGAAACAGTTGCTGCATACGGCAGCGTGTATTACATAGGCACCATTTTGCCCATAATATTGATTCTCCTTGGTTACATAATTAAACCGTCAAGGCCTGCCAGGTCTAAAGCTCGGAAAGACCAGTGAGCTAGAAAATGCTGCTTCTCTTTTCCTTGAAATGCTTCAAATGGAATCAGGAGAATGGCAGATAACTAGTAGTTCCATCAGCTGTTAAATTGTAACATTTTTTTTTTCTCCCAGAAATTGTTGGTAGTGCCACATTCTAATGTCAAATTTTGCTTATTTGCTATTAGCAATAACTCAATTTTGTTTGAAATCACATTGTACGCTGATGTTGTTAATAAATATATTTACAGAGCAGATTGTACTCACGCAACCTGAAAGAGAAACACTGATAACAATTTTGAGCAGACATAAGTTGATTATGACAGGTGAAACAGGTACAGCTGTGATAGAATGACCAGTAAGTAGATAATGTTTCTATGTCTTGTTGGTATAATTAGCAGATGATGTATATATTGTTCCACTTTAGATCTGACAAAAGGCTTGAGAGGGCAATAGAATAGAATGTAAGGTAATGGAAGAATTATGTTCCATTGGAGGACCATTGCTCAAAAAAGCAAAATGGACCCACTTTTCTAAAGCTCACATGCACTTCTTCTATTGGTGATGTAACCAGCCACCCAAATTTTGACTTAAAAATTGCTAATTTGGAATTTTCTTGAATTGATATGGAATCATTGTCGCAGCCTTCAATCAATCAATTATGCCCTATGGATATTACTTTTATATGCTGTTTGATAATCCAGAAGAGGTATGATGCTCTGCTCTGCCTCCTTTGAAGCATTTTTTAAGAAAATCCCTATTTTATTTACTACAGTTTATAACATTTATATTTTGTACATTCGATATATTTACTATTTAAATTCAAATAATTAACAATTTTTTAACACTTCATATTTATTTAATTAATTCTATTATAATGTAAAATAAATTTTATACAAAAAAGAAAAAAGAAAAAAAAACCATGAAAGGTAATATTTTTGGTGACATATTTTTGAATTCCTCGCTAATAATATATTTAGCATACTTAAATTTTATTATAAATATTATTTAAATATAAAAAATTAATTTGACAATTTTAAAAAGTTAAATAAAATTATAGAATATATTACATATTATATAAATTATATTTAAATTAAAAAAATCTAATACATTTTATATTCAATTTATTTCTATGTGATTTATATTTTTTATTTGATTTCAATTTCTATTTAGTTTTATTTTTAATTTAAATTTTTTTAAATAATAATTTTTTAAAAAAATCTAAAATGTTCATAATAGTTTTTTCTTTTAATAAATATTAACATATTAAATATAATAAAATATATATAGATGACATATTCACTTTACCAATAATATATCAACATTATGTTAATAAAATCAGTTTTATTATTTATTTATTAAAAAATGTGTCCTAAGTTATCAAAAAAGGAAAACCTTAACCTCTAAACTCAAAAAGAAAGTACATAAAGTGAAAATACATAAATTTAACTTGAAAAAGCATTACACAATTTCAGAAATATTTTTTTATTTTGTCTTTCTTTTATTACTCTTAACTGTAGCAATTTGAATTATGAATTTTCAATTTATATGAGGGGAAAATAAATAGTTTAATTGAATATATTATTAATAAATTTTTTATATATTATTTTATTGTGTGCTTTAGAAAAAACACGCATGTTAAACTTAATGCAAATAACTAAAATATTTTCTACAATTATCAATTAAATAAAAATTTATTTTATATATCGATTCTTATATTTTTTAAAAATTATTTATTAAAATACAAGGAGTTGTATTTTTTACTTGGCCTTTTTTTTTTTAATTTAGAGGTTGAATTATTATTATTATTTTTTATTAAATTGAAGGCTTTCAACTTCTTACATTTAAGTGATATAAGGAATACTATTAAAGGTATTGACATGCTAATGATATGATTTTAATGTGTCCATTAATATTATTTAGTAATAATTTAAATTTTATATTATATTTATTAAATGGAAAAAACATAACATATTAAATAGATAAAAAATTTAAATACAATCAATCCCAAAGACAAATATTTTTGTATATTTTTCCCTTTTAGTATCTACATCTCAAAATTGGCTCTTTTTTTTTTTCCATAAAAAATTTATAATTATTATTATTGTTATATTTATATTTCCTAATTTCCATAAGCGATAGATTCTTCTCTTCACACTCTTCCTTCGCTGGCCATTCGTTTCTTTCCTTTTCTCCTTTCTCCTCATTGCCACGTTGAGAAGACCACTCCAACCCCCCCACCTCTCCTTCTCTCTCTCTCTAACACACGTTTTCTTGTGTAGTACTGTTCTCTCGTTAAGCAAAGATTCAATCTTGTTCTTGGCAATTGTCCCCCCTAAAAGATGCTTAGTGTTTGCTTCCATGGCTCCATGAAGTAGGCTGTGTTCTTTACTGGGTTTCTTTATACCATTGAACTTTTGGGAGATCTAAGGTTCTCTATTCTCTTCTGGGTTTGTCTCCAGGAACTGGGAAACAAAAAATTTCTACTTTTGCTGTAGCATTTCCATCTATATCAGTTATTTTAAGTTTTGGGTATTTACAATATCAAGAATATAAGAAGATGGAGCCAATGAAGTCAAAGATGAAATGGGTGTTTACAGCAGCTAATAACAGCAGCAGAGGCAATGTCAATGTTGAGGACCTGGAGATTAGGCCAGGAGGAATGCTAGTGCAGAAGAGGATTCCTGATTCCAATCAGACTTCTCTTCCAATTACCAGTATTAAAATCAGAGTCAAATATGGTTCTTTGAATTACCAAGTCTGTATTAATTCTCAAGCAAGTTTTGGTAATTTGAATCTTTAAACTCCTGTTTTTTGTTTGGATGAAGATTTAAGAATAAGATGTATTGAGAAAATTTGGAATTTTGGGTTGCAGGGGAATTGAAGAAAATGCTAGCAGAACAAACTGGAGTGCACCCTCAGGATCAGAAACTGATATACAAAAAGACGGAAAGAGATTCTAAAGACTATTTAGACATTGCAGGAGTGAAAAATGGATCAAAAGTTTTATTAGTTGAAGACATTACAAGCCGAGAAAGGCGTTCCCTTGAGATGCTTAAATCTGCCAAGATAGAGAAGGCTTCAAAGTACTTGCAACAAATCAGCTTGGAGGTTGACAAGCTCCGGACAAAGGTAAATCGTACTTGGAAATGCTCATGGTTGCCTCTAGTAGAAAATGGACCAAGTTTCCAATAAAAGAAAATTCCTTCTATTGCCATTTGGTAGGTGAAAGCCTTGGAAACAACAGCATCTGGAGGTGGGAAAATTGCAGAGTTTGATGTAGATAATTTGACAGAAGTTTTGATGAACATATTAGTATCATTAGATGGAATTGCTGCTGATGGAGACTTGAAGCTGCAAAAGAGAATGCAGGTACTACCATGGAACTTTCAATCAATCAACTCTTTTTAGCCATTATTGTCACATATTGGTTGAGTTTCCCATTATCCAACTTTTTTTGTTTGCGTGGTGACAAAACATTCTTTTATCATTTTCTTCAATCTGTATGCATACCCATTTTATCATGCTTTACTCTAAAATGCCAATTTCGTGGTCACCTCCTATAAGAAAAGTTAACTATTAGTTTTATGATTTTTTTATTCCTGTCCTGTTAAATCTCGAAGGAAAGTAGAGTTCAAAAGTACGTTGAAACTCTGGACTTGTTGAAGTTGCGAAACTCCATAGACAAAAGAACTGAGGACAAAATCCTAAAGCAGCAAGAAGAGAATTCAACTGGGAAAAAGCAAAATCCAATTCAGCAGCCTGCAGAGCAGCAACTACTGAGGCATTCTGAGCCATTTGTGATCACAACAAATTGGGAAACTTTTGATTAAGAAGAGGAGCCAATGTTCTTCTTTGAATACTATAGATTGGATTGTCATTCTAGAATTCTTAGTTTAATAAAATCTCTCTACTCTGGTTCCTTTGATCAATCTTCTTCAGTGTTGAGAGTTTATAAATTTTATTTTCTTTTCTACGATGTAAGTTCTTGATAGATCAATCCTCTCCTTGTTCTCTTCTTCTGCCAGAAATGGCTATTTCCAAATTGTAGATGTTATACAGCAAATGGTGGATAGATAGGTAGGAAGGTTTATATATTCTTTTTTCTTGATTTTTTTTCTTTCAATATGTACCTCATTATTTTACAAGTGTACTAAGAAGTAGTAATCAATTTGCGGTATGTGGAATTATTGAAGAACTTGTTGCAGCAGCAGCAGCAATCACTCTTGAGTCTGGATATAAAGCATTGGACCACAGACCCAACTCATCTTGTGCTCTTCTATGTCAGTAAAGAAAGAGCAATTATGAAAACTTTAGTCAATCAGTGGAAGCCATAATTGCTAACAGTTGTTACTGGTAATATGGCTTAACATGGAGTGTTTGGGGAAGTAAGAGAGAGTTTGGTCTTTTGTTTTTCTTCTCTACACTACTCTTTCTCCCTATTCTCTACTCTCTTTTCTATTTTTCAACTCTATTTTTCTTCTTAAATTCTACATGTCACAATTTGGTATCACAGCTATCAAAATAGTACTCCAGCTTTGGGCGATGCAAGAAAATGTCCAAAAGGACAATGAGAACTTGCAAGATGAAATCAAAAGGAGTGCAAGTGAGACAAAAAAAACTGTGTTACTGAACGAATCAAAAAGTATTTTCGGAATAAAGACAGAAATTGCTGGCGAAGAGAGTGAAGCAACATGTTAGCCGTCGATAGCATTAGGTGGGTAGAGGTATCCTGCTAAGTTTTAGAGAATGATTCAATGCTCATGTATGTGATTCTAATAGTGTAGGATCCATATCTAATCCTTTAGGTATATCCAAATTCATTTTAACTCCAGACCTTATTTTTTTCTGTAAATTGAGGAGATTCTTAGTGCCTTCACTTGGACATAATCTGATTGGAAGATACGGACATTTACATAGCTCCAAGGAAACAGCTCACATCATTTGGGACCAACCACCCTGGAAGGCAATGCCACACTCTATGTGATAGAAGACAATGGTGAATTGATATGCACAAACAATTTTGATTATGTTTAGCTTCCTCTTTCTCTCTATTGGCTGCTTAGGTGAAGATAGGACCCACCAGCTCCTATATTATTATAGTTTTATTGTATCAGCTTGTCCCATCAAATAATGTCTTAAACAACCTGAGTTGGTCTTATGGAATTTGATATTATTA
>CAOGCB010375790.1:0-12551 GCA_948266635.1 Cnidoscolus chayamansa | reverse complement strand
CGAAACATCTAAATGACACAGAAACTAACCAAAGAATAAGAAGAATGACCAGAAACCAACTATATCATGTAAAAGCTTCAGAGGCATCAACATCAGAAACAACAAATACTTGGCATTCTCATCCCAGTTTCCACAAACCTTACACAAAACTATACTCATTTGCAGGGAGGAATCAGCTCAATCAAGTATTCCTAACACATAATGCAGTTAAAAGCGTGAGTATTAAGACAACGAATTAACGTCTGAATGATAATAAAGAATGAGCAAGAAAAGGTTCTTCCTTACCCAGAAGTTCAATCTGTTTAAGCCAAAATTAGGAGTTACCTTGAGGAAAGGCAAGTAAAACCGGTTCCAAAAGCAAGATTTCTAACCCAACTCAGCATTCTGCTTAATTCAAGCAAAAAAAAAAAAAAAAATCTAGGGAGCATCTAATAGAGCTTAAATTATAGCCAATTTGGTTGTATCAGATAATTTAGCTACTCAAAATTTGAAGGAATCATGAACAGAATGACTCCTCCAATCGTGAAAAGCAGCTCTATGTAGGCACTATGCAAAAGGTGAATTGGCATTATATTACATCAAACACCCGTGTCTGACTGAGTGCCGTCGAAGCAAAAGGGGTATATAATCAAGCTCTATTAAGGAATTTTGCAAGTTCATAAGATCAGATTGAATGAACATTTACAAAAAGGGGGGAAAAAGAATGTAGCCGGGTTATTGTGACCTGAAACAACGATGAGTTTCAAGGATCTTCTCCCGGCCAAAAAGATTCAATATTGGCTCTACGCGGCAGACGGGTCGCCATGGATAGGCGCCTGCTGTTGACTCAGGTTCAGAGCCACTAAAAAGGATTTAGCAAGTTACGAGGCAACATTAAGCAGATTGGATACACCTGAAACTTCCTCTCAGAAAGCTAACCAACGCCACACTATGAATAGGACTGGAACCCAAAAGGCTGCAACCCAATTCCTCTAGAACAGAAAGATTACTTCCTAGTCGTTGTGAAGAGTCTAGAGAGTATTAGCCAAGAGTTCCTACTAAACACAGTTGCTTAGAGGCATTGAGAGACGACTGAGTTGAGAGTGGTGAAGCTCTTAGTTATATAGTAGTTTCTGCCAAACCCTAAAAGCAGAGGGAGATTTGAAATTACACTAATAGACATAAATTGCTATCCCGTTTGTAGCCTCTTTTTCAATTTGGTGAACGCCCATAAATTAATAAATATATCTTTTTATTTTTAAAATTTTTTTACATTTTACATTTTACATTTATATTTTATTCTGTTAAATTCAAAGTCTTTTTATTTAATTTTTTATTATTTATATTAAAATATTTTTTAAAATATATTATTGTTGTATTTTTATATTATATTAAAACTAATATTTATATTTTAATTTTATCAAATTAAAAAATATAATTCCATTTTTGAAAAATAAAATGAATATATATATAAGAGTAATTTATCTCACAAAATGTTAAAATTAGAATTAAATTAAATTTTAAATGATAAAAATTAAAAGTATGTTAAAAATCCTTTATAATATTGATATAACAATTTTAAATATTAATAGATATTAAAAGTTTACATATATTTATATAATATTAAATTATATTATGTAATAATCTTTTATATAAAAAAATATATAATTTTGATATTTAAATAAAGTTATAATTAAGTTTGATATTTATATATTAATATAAGTTTTTTAGTGAATAATGATTTTTCAAACGTGACAATTTAAAAACACTAATGGTACACTTGAATTGTCTTAAATACAAATCTATAAACATTCAATTAATATTTTTATTCATTTTAATTAAATTAAAATTACTTTAAATATCTTTTAACCAAACACTCAAACTTAAGGTATTAGTAAAATTTATTAATTTCTAAAATAAATTAATAATACAAAATATGGGTAAAGCATATATTAATAAAAATAATACAACTTATTGTTTTAACTATATTAATCTATATCTATACTAATTCTAAATGCACGGGATTTTTTGAAATATTATTTTTTTATTTATTTTTTATATTTTTTATTATTAATATAATTTTAAAATTTGTAATTAAATAATTTAAATACTATAAAATTATCTATAACATTTTATATTTCATTTTAAATATAACTCTATTATTCTAATTATATTTAAACTATATAAAATGCACTATAAATTTATTTTAAATATAACTCTATTTTTTAAATTATATTTAAACTCTATAAAATGTATTATATAAAAATGAATATCATATTCAATTCTCAGAATCATACTTGAATCCCAAATCATAAAAAGATCTACTATATTAATTTTATATATAAAAATATTATTATCAATTTATTGTATCTATAATTTATTTGCATTCAAAACTTATTATGTTTATTAATATTAAATATTTATTTTTCTATATTAATATTTTATTTTATTTATTTTTTATTTTTTATATAATTTTATATTATATAATTATTTATTTTTAATTTAATATTATAATATATATATATATATATATATATATATAAATTTTTATTTAATAATGATAAATATATTAATTATTAAAATTTATATAAATATCATAAAATAATATAACTTAAAATAATTATAAATAAAATAAATATATAATTACTAAATTTTATAATAATTATAAATATAACAATTTTTGTAAATTTTATTATTATTAAAATAATATCAAATAAATAAAATAAAAAATAAAATTTATATTAATAATTTATATAAATTCTATCAATTTTATTTAATAATTTAAATATATTAATGATTTAAAATTTTATTATAAATATACTATTTAAATTAATAATATAAATATAATAATTTTAATTATAATATTTTAATACTTAATTAATTAGTAAAACTAATTTTAATTTAAACTGGGTAAATATAAAGTTATTTATGAACTATTTCATATATAATCTATAATAACTGATTTTTTCAATAATTTTAAAAATAAAAAGATAAAAAAAAAAATTAAAATGGAGATAGATTTTAAGTGATGTAGGGGAGAGAGACAAATTATATTTATTTTAAAATTTAATTAGCATATATTAGATAATATGTATTTTTTTAATAAAATTTAAAATTTATGTATTTTGCTGCTATAAATTAGATTTTTATGTAATTTTATTAAATAAAATTTATACATATTCATTGAAATTTAATTTTTTAATTTAGAAATTAAATTAAAATATTATTGTCATAAAATGGTTAAATTTCATTTAAAATATAAGTTGAGATAATTAAATTTATATAAATTTAAGTGGGTTTGATACAGTTGGTAAATCTTTTAATACGAGAAGAAAATTATTATTTAATTATTATTTTACAATATATTTTAAGAATATATTAAATAATATTTATTATTTCAAAATTAATTTTATATATTTTAAAATTATTAATTATTTAGATAATATGAACACAACCACACTTAAAAGATCATGAGCTCGTATTGTCTCAAGGATCTACAACAAAATCAAGATCTAAGCAACTCAAGCAAGCATGGCAAAGATTCTTGAAACCTTACATTAAAGCTTTGCAAGTTCTATGGATGTTGAAACTCATAGAGAGTAATCAACCTATCCTTGGCCGAATGTCACCAATGGATTTCAATAGTGTTTACTTGTTTTTTTTTTTTTTTCTTAATTTGTTATAAATAATTAAAATACTTTATTCTTTGGGCAGCTTATAAGTATTTAAGTATTTCTTTATTTTAAGAGAATTATTGAGCTTTTCTTTTTCTAATTGAATTATGAGCATATATTGGTGTTATTAAGGTATTTTGAATCTAACCCAAGTGTTGAATCTGATTTGATTTTTGGGTTTTTCCTTGACTGCCTTCAAATTGTATAATTAGAGTTTCGAGCCAAAATTGGGAATTCTTGTGCTATTCTTTTTCTCTTGTTTTTTTTATATACTTCTTTGATCTTTTATTGTTGAGTTTACATTGCTCAAGTTTAATCTAGGTTGCATGCTAGATAAATCTTGTGTTTAAGTATATCCGTCTCGTTTTGTTCTTTTAATCTTTGTTAGTCGTTTTGGTGTCAATTCTGATTTTTGGACTCTTCTATGCATGTTAGAGTCCCTTTTTCCATTGGTAAATATATTGATGAGATCACTTATGATGTTGTTCCCATGCAAGCTGGTCATATTTTGTTGGGTAGGCCAAGGTTGTATGATAGACGTGCATGGCGTGATGGATTTAGGAATAAGCATGTATTTACTTTTCTTGATAAAAAACATGTACTTGCTCCATTATCACCAAAAGAAGTTTATGCAGATCAATTGAAAATTAAAGAATTTGCTAAAGGGATTTAGGGAAGTAAGCCAATGAAAAAGACTGAAAGAAAAGAAGGCATAAGTGGAAAAGAGTTTAAAACAACCCCAAAGGTGAGTGAAGACACTAGTGAGAAAAAGAAATAGAGTAGTGCCAAAGAGGAAAAATTAATGTGTATTGAGGTAAAAGGAAAGTAAAGTGAGAATTTCATCAAAGAGCGAGAGTTAAGAAGTCCATACTTAGGGAAGAGATCCTTAGTTCTTTTAAGGTATAGGGAAGCTTGTGACATTTATTTTACTAACACTGACCTTGATCTAAGTTTGCCTAGTGTTTTCTCTAAGTTGTTGTGGGATTATGAGGATGTCTTTCCTAATGAAATTCCACAAGGTTTACCACATATCCGTGGGATTGAACATCATATTCACTTTGTGCCCGGTGCACAAATTCTAAACAGACTAGCATACCGTTGCAACCCCGAGGAGACAAAGGAGTATCGCCATCCCATTCCTATGTTAGATGATATGCTTAAAGAGTTGAATGGTGTAATTATTTTTAATAAGATTGACTTGAAAAGTGGTTATGTGCAATTATTTTTAATAAGATTGACTTGAAAAGTGGTTATCATCATATTAGAATGAAATTAGGCGATGAATGGAAAACTACTTTTAAGACTAAATATGGTTTGTATGAGTGGCTGGTCATGCCCTTTGGGTTGACAAATGCCCCTAAACTTTTATGAGATTAATGAACCATATCTTATGTGAGTTCCTACGTAAATTTGTTGTTGTTTACTTTATTGACATTTTGATTTATAGCAAAAACCTAGATGAACATATTGAGCATGTTAGACTAGTGTTGGCTATTCTTAGGAAACAACAATTGTATGCTAATTTGAAAAAGTGTACTTTTTGTGTTGATAAAGTTATTTTTTGGGATTTGTTGTGAGTGGACGTGGGGTTGAAGTTGATTTGGAAAAGGTGAAGGCCATTCAAGAGTGGCTAACGCCTAAAATAACTAGTGAGGTGAGATCTTTTCATGGTTTAGCAAGCTTCTATAGGAGATTTGTTAAATATTTTAGTACAATTGTTGCACCTCTATGTAACACATGACACATTTCTAACGTCAGATTCTGAATTTTCAATCGGAATATTCATAGAATATTTAGAAACCGGGCCGGAATAGTGTTTGGGGATTAAAATGTTAAGTTATAAAAGTTAAATGACCAAAATGTAAAATGTAAGAACTAGAATGAACAGATGGAAAAGTTGAGGGACTAAAGTGAAGTTTGGCTAGGCTAACCTAAAAAAACTTGGTTCGGTAGCCGAACCCAGTTGTGCCACCTCCACTATAAATTAGAGGCAGCCGAATAAGAGAGGAAGTTTGAACTCTCTCCACATTTCCTCTCAAACATAGAGAACTCTAAGTTCCTAAAACCTAAGCAAGGATCAAAGAACGTTAACAAGAATTGAATAAAGAAAAATGGAAATGAAGTAAGGTTAAAAATAAAGAAAAGTTGTTGAAAATGATAAATTGGCCAAATGATGCATAGAGGATGAATGTAACATGTTAGGGTGTGTTAAAATGATGTTAGAAACATGCTTAGGAGGTTTAAATGCATTGCATGTTAATAAAGATTGGAAATGAGTTATTGTAAGTTATAAAAAGTTTAGGAAATTATGAAAATGGAGGGAATTTCAGGTAAATGATGAATTGATAGATGCATGTTGATGAATATAAGGTTAGCTGAGTTGATGTTGCCATGTTTTAATATTTAGACATGTTTTTAGTGAAAATTGGCAGGATATGGGTATGTTGTAAGTGCTGGACTTTAGGTTTTGGCCACTGCCAAAACCTAAATTCGGCAGCCTAAAGGAGGTTTAGGCTGCCGAAACTAGGGAGCAACTAAGTAAAGGAAGGGAAGTCTAGCTTCGATTGTCGAAGACCGGACTTTCGACCGCTGAACGTGGCAGCAAGAGGACTTGCGGCAGTCGAACCTGCTGCCGCAAGTGAGACTTTTGTCTCTGTAAGGGGACCTACGGCCACTGAACCTACCGCGGAAAGTCCCCTGTCCAGCAATTTCTGATCCAAATTGCTTGGACTAAGTATGTTATGTTCATGTTATGTTTAATGGGGTTATATGGGATGTTCTTAAGTATGTTTTAAGTCTATGTTGAGTCTCTAATCCGAAGTCCGGAATACAGGATCGAACCTCGGAGTTTAGGAACGTCAATGACGAATGAGGATTCGTCAAGTATGCTAAAGTTTCCAAGTGAGTAGATATAAACTCTCTAATGATACAGGAAATGTAATGGATGTTTTTAGCATGCTCACGCATCATAATGCCTAGGTTGCTGCATTAGATTCACAATATATATTGCATTGCATTATTCATGATCTATAGATGGTAATTTGAGTGATCCAGAAGTCCCCCATGTTTATGTTTATGTTATGTCCCACAGAGAGATCCCTTGAAAGAACCTTTGGTATGTCCCTCGGATGTAACATGTTGAGACCTTAGGATTTTCTTGTGGTCCATATGTTATGTTATGTATATGGTAAGTGCATAACTGGCCGA
This sequence comes from Cnidoscolus chayamansa, assembly GCA_948266635.1. NCBI lineage: Eukaryota > Viridiplantae > Streptophyta > Magnoliopsida > Malpighiales > Euphorbiaceae > Cnidoscolus > Cnidoscolus chayamansa. The sequence goes on along the minus strand of CAOGCB010375790.1, from coordinate 5,691 downwards.
AAGGAGTTGTTGTGGCGCATATGAATACTTGAGGGAAGTAGTTATCCTATAAGGTATTCTGGTGGTCCTAAGAAAATGGCTTGCCAATTATAACTGACCTAGGGATTTCTGGTGACAATATTACCTTATGTGAAATGTTTGAAGGTGACGCATTACACGATCATGAAAATGAATGTTTTATGTATGTTTTTTTGTATCTTGTCACTAGGTTATTCAAATAGCTTACCTCTTTTTATATCCCTAGCCCATCCCCTCTCCCCATACCACTTTTCATAGGTTATGCAGGAAGAACGAAATTGACAAGGTAGAGTGCGCATGTACCGATGGTGATGATGTTGTTTGCCCCTAAGATATGTAAATGTACAAGAACATGTCTTAAAATCTCATGTATTATATGTTAATGTTTATGTTAAGATTTTGGTATTTATGTTTATGTCCACCACGTTTATGTGTATAAGTATAATGTAAGACACTTGTACTAGAAATTTAAGTATTCCTTGTGTTAATGTTGTACCAAAATTTTTAATTATGCATGAGATTATATGTTAATGTATGTTTATGTCTATGTAATGTTAATGTTTATGGCTTGTTAGGGTTTCGGTTACCTTCAGGTAGTCAGAATTCTAACGCCGGTGGTGGTCTAGCAAGGCAGGCTATTATATACATGGTATCAGAGCAAGTGGTTCAAAAGATCGGACATAGTCATGCAATGTTAAATGTTATAGAATGTTATGGGGTAAAAATCATAGAGAATACACATGCATTAGGGAGTCAATGTATAATGTCATCGCAATGATGATGAATATGCTAAGTATAAGATCACGTTATACTATACATATGAATGATGTTTATGTTAAATGCTATGTAAGTTCATTTGGTGACACGTGAACTAAATATTATGTTAATAATATGTATGTTTCGTATTCTTAACATAAGTGAATATGAGGGGATCACCACGATCTACTCTTTTATCAGGAGCTCCACCCTAACATGCGGGTATGGATGATCTCCCAAACACCTCCACAGTGAGAGGCAAAGCACGACGGAGCTCACGGGGAGATACATCAAGAGACTCATAAAGGTCCTTCAATGTAAATAGAGACAGGGCAGAGCCTTTTAGAATGCCAATAGGGGATCTGCCAACAGAGAATGAGGAACGTAGAGATGAGAACTTGAGCATAGGTATCAGAGGAGGAATGGAGGGATTCACTAGTGGACAGGGAGTTGCTACTGCACATGGGTATGCACCTTCGCCACCTTATTATGGATATAGGAGCAGTTATGGGTATTCCGGAAGTGACACCTCATGACACCCAAACTTTCCATCTTACCCTCCATATAAGCCATATCCACCATACTACCCGCCCTATCCCCATATGGAATGTATCCACCCTATCATGGTTACCGAGGGCTAATACTAGAGAACCCCGCAACTTCAGCACCACCAACACCACCGCCCACTGCAGAACAATTTGTCCTATCATCACAGCCAAACAAGGCAACTTCAAGGAGTAATGGTAAGGCTAAGATGACAAACTATATGAAATTGGATGCTCTCAAGTACATAGAGGGAGACGATCCATTTGAGTACATTAAGGCCGTGAAATTTATAACAGATGAGCTAAGGGCTGAGGATAGCAGGGCAATTCAAATGGTCGGATTCACACTCTAATGCAAAAAGGCGAAGGAGTGATACATAGAGCCCCGAGTAGATGAGCTGACATGGGATCAGTTTGAAATGGAATTTACAGAGTGGGCATTCCCTGATAGTTCAAGGGAATTGAAGACGCTGGAGTTTGAGCAACTTTGACAAACTGATGAGATGAGTATGGATGAGTATACCGACCGGTTCATCGATCTACTGCAGTATGTGGGTTAGGCATACGACATAGAAAGGAAGAAAGCTAGAAGGTATGCCATGAGACTTCATAGTATGTACTCATCACTGATCATGGTAGCATAGAGAGAAAGTTTCCATGCCATAGTGGATGCTGCTAGAAAGATGGAAGCGAGCGCGATTATCAGGAGAGTGGTATCACCTCGATCGACACGCCAAGGAATATCGACAGTTCCTAGGGATACAGATGCATGGAAGCTCAGTCTCACCTCTCTTGCAGTTGTAACTCCAGGAGAACAAAGAGAAAGGAAAAGTTCCAAGAATAAGAAGAATAAGTTCTGGAGGTCAAGTCAGGGCTCGGAATAGGAAAGGGATCGAATTCAGAGTCGAGCCGATCTGCTTGTGCTAGATGCAGAAAACTACATAAGGGTTCATGTAGGTTTAGGACTACAACATGTTACAGATGTGACCAAGAGTGTCATTTCTCCAAAGAATGTCCCAACATGACAGGATAAGCACAAACACAATAGACGAGTACATGTAGTGTATCTCCACTGACTGCTAGGCCAAGTTCTACAGTGGCTCCACAAGGCTGAGGTCAGGGAAGAGGTCGAGGAGTAGGACCCTCAGGGGCTCAGTCAGGAGCGCCTATGGCACCAGTTAAGATATTCACCATTACACAGCAGGAGGCTAACACCTCAAACACGGTGATATCAGGTACACTTCTGATCGATTGTACTCATGTTCATGTTTTGCTAGATCCGGATGCCTCTCACTCATTTATCTCACCGAGGGTAGTAAGTAGTATCGGGTTGATTGCTACTCCATTGGAATGTCCATTATGGGTTAGTGGATCCAGATGTGATCTGACATTGGCAGAGATGAGCTGTCAGTGTTGTCTAGTTTTCATTGAGGGTAGGTGCCTTACAGCAGACCTAGTGGTGTTCGATTTGACAGATTTCGATGTCATACTAGGTATGGACTGACTATCACTACATGATGCTACCTTGGACTGTAGGAACATGGTAGTCAGGTTTAGAGGACCAGATGGATCATACGTCATATTTCAAGGGGACACCATAGGTATGCCCACCGATTTGATATCTTTTATACATGTGCATAGATTGCTTAGGAAGGGGTGACATTGATTTATAGCTTATGTTAGGACAATAGATCAAAATGTGAGAGAGCTAGAGTCGGTGCCAGTAGTGAGGGAGTTTCCCAATGTATTCCTTGCAATCCTTGCATGTTTTCCACCTAACAGGGAGATAGTTTGAGATAGAATTATTACCGGGTGTCATACCCATTTCTATCCCGCCCTACAGGATGACTCCTGCAGAATTGAAAGAGTTAAAGATACAGTTGCAAGAATTAGTTGACAAAGGTTTCATCAGACCAAGTACATCACCATGGGGTGCACATGTACTGTTTGTAAGAAAGAAAGATGGAACAATGAGGTTATGTATAGATCACAAACAGTTAAACAAGGTCACCATAAATAATAAATATCCATTGCCGAGAATTATTGATATGTTCGACTAGTTGGCAGGAGTTAATAGCTTCTCCAAGATAGACTTGAGATCGGGCTATCATCAATTATGGATCAGAGAAAGTGATGTACACAAGACTACATTTCGCACGAGGTATGGGCACTATGAGTTCCTGGAAATGTCATTCGAGTTAACTAACACCCCAGCTGCATTTATGGATCTCATGAATAGAGTTTTCATACCTTTCCTGGATCACTTTATGATAATCTTCATTGACGATATCCTAGTGTATTCCAGAAACACATAGGAGCATGCTCGACACCTCAAATTGGTTTTACAGACACTGAGAGAGCAATAGTTGTACGCGAAGTTCTCGAAGTGTGAGTTTTGGCTAAGCAATATATCTTTCTTGGGACACGTGATGTCAAAACATGGCATCGAAGTGGATCCTAAGAAAGTAGAGGCAGTAGCAAACTGGCCCACACCCACTACGGTTACAAAGATCATAAGTTTTCTAGGTTTGGCTGGTTACTACAGGAGATTTGTTCAGGATTTCTCTAAGATAGCTGCTCTGATGATACGATTGACACAAAAGAACCAGAGGTTTGTTTGGTCTGATGCATGTGAAGAGAGTTTTCAGAAACTAAAGAGGAAGTTGACCACGACACCAGTGTTAGTTTTGCCGAAAACAAGTAAAGACTTCACCATATATTATGATGCATCCAGAAAAGGATTAGGGTGTGTTCTTGTTGGTAGTTATGCCCTAGGCCTTGTGATTGGGCCTTAATTGTATTGTCATAATTTCATTTATGGAAGTTTTTCTAATTATTATAATGCTTGCATGTTTTCTTATAATAATTTGATATCCCTAATTATTCATTATGATGGAAATTAATAATGAATTAAGAGTAGTATAAGTTTGGTTGATGATTATGAGATGATCATGTATATAGTGATACAAATCAAACTTGTAGGTACTTGTTGGAAAACAAGGTATTGGATAGACCCACCATGAGATCACTACATGGATTAAGTGTCATAAGTGATCTCATAATAATTATGTCATTGAAGTCCTCAGTCTTGAGATTATCACAATTTTCTACATGAGAGACATCATGTTTTGACATAATCAAACGTTATCTTTAATCGGATAATCATAAAGGTTGTGATTGAACATGATGAGAATCATATGGAGGAAAGTGAATAATCAAGATAGAATTTGTCCCTCTCTAATGAGAAAGATATCTTATGGGCCCCTTGATAAGTTGGACAGAGAAATGCATGGCCATGCTCAAACAAATTGATATAGTGATTAATGTCATTTGATTTTATCATTCAACTTTGTAATCGAGAAACTTCATGTTTGGACAGTATAAGTGTGACAGTGACCATGACTTATGTTCAATCTAGATATCGCGTGAAAAAAAGATTATGACATGTTCTATTAATTAGGTTAATATCATACTACTAATTTTATATTATTTGGGTAGTCATAATGTCTTGCTAGAGGTCGCTTATGACTTATGGGCTTACAATGGGATTGGCCCACTACCAACATAATATAAACTTATTGGGTCGCACATTAAAATGTATTGAACAGACTGGATTTAATTTGAGCCTTTCAGATTTTAAGTATCTGATTAGAATACAAATATATGATACTTATACCTAACAAATCCGATTAAGTTAAGGTTAAGTGGACAAATATAAAAGGAGCCTTACCTGCATTATTTTGTAGCAGTTTTTTTTTTATTTTTTTTTATTTTTTGAAAAAACACTGAACAAAATATTGAAACCCTAAATACATATAAAAGAGCTAGCACTCTACACCGTTCAGTCTCAAACATTTGTGTGTGGATACCAGCAAAGGGTGGTCGTTCTTCGAGCAGCACATGTGATCTGATAACCAAAGGTTTTTGCGGTACAAGAGGTAAATAATCATATCCCTCTTATCGAATTGTGAATACTCGAATTTTGAGGCTCGAAAAGCCCGTTTTCTCGGATTGCAAACAGTCCGGCCGGACCGGAAGCCTTTCGGAAAATTTTCCGGAAGTATGCCAATATGGTACTAAAAATGACCGGAATATCGTACGGGACCCGAAGGTGTCCTCAGAATAATTTTTCGAGGTTCGAAACTCCGAAAAACGAAAAATGGAAAAAACCGGCGAAACTGGCGGCTTCCCGCCGGATGCCCGGCGGCAAACCGCCGGAGCCCCGGCAGCGTACCGCCAGAGTCCCGGCGGCATCCCGCCGGAGTCCCGGATCGAAATTTCGCCTATAAAAGGCCGTTCCAGCTCCATTTTTCGACACCGCTTGAGTTTTCAGCATTCACTCTCCCTCCTCGCTCCTTGCGATTCTTCTACT
>CAOGCB010375180.1:0-12663 GCA_948266635.1 Cnidoscolus chayamansa | reverse complement strand
GCTCTTTTTAGTTTGGGATAATATTTTATTTTAAAATTCTTTGAAAAAGTTATCTTTAGAATTAAAATGATTAGTATGAAAAACATCATGTTATTTTTAACAATATTGTAATAATAAACCCCACCTCTTTTATTTTTTTTTTTTAAATAGTTCCTTATGATACATCTCTTTCAATCGATTGTATACTTTGCTAGTCCTTTTCCAAATTTAAATGTTAAATTGCTTTGAATTCATGGATTGGATTTAAATTTTTAAATTTATATTAAAAATTTAAATTTGAATATTCAATAAAAAATTGTGTTAAATGTAATTTTTAAATAAAATTATAATATGATAATACTCGAATCGAATATCATTGTATATCGTACTCGAATTGAAAATCATTGCAAATCGTACTCGAAGATCATTGCAGATCGTACTCAAATTGAAAATTATTACATATCGTACTCGAATTGGAAATCATTGCATATCGTACTCGAATCGAAGATCATTGCATCATTGCAGATTGTACTCGAATCGAAGATCATTGCAAATCGTACTTAAATTGAAAATTATTGCAGATTGTACTCGAATCAAATATTATCAGATTGTACTCGAATTGAAAATCATTGCAGATCGTACTTAAATCGAAAATTATTGCAGATCATACTCGAATTGAAAATCATTGCAAATCGTACTTGAATCAAAGATCATTGTAGATCGTACTCGAATTAGAGATCATTGCAAATCATATTCGAATTATAGATCCTACTCAAATTAAAAATCATACTCGAATTGAATATCATACTTGACTTAAAGATCATATTGAATTGAAGATTATTACTATTAGACGTGAATTGCATATCATATTAGATGATCTTAGAAAATGAGAAAATCTACTAGATTAATTTTACATGAGAAAATATTATATCAATTTATTGTATTAATAATTTATATTGATGTTTTATCATCTTATTTTTCTTCATATAATTTTATATATAATAAGCATAAATATAATTATCAAGATAAATAATATAAAATAAAAAAAATTTATTATACAAATTCTATTATTTTTATTTAATTATCATTAAAATAATACGAGATAAATAACATAAAATAAAGAATTTTTGTTAAAATAAAATAAAAAGTTTGTGTTAATAATCTCTATTAATTCTATCAATTTTATCTAATTATTATTAAAATAATATGAGATAAATAATATAAAATATAAAATTTGAGTTAATAATTTTTGTAAATTCTATTAATTTTATTTAATTATTATTAAAATAATATGATATAAAAAACATGAAATAAAATTTTTTATTAAAATTCTATCAATATTATTCAATTATTATTAAAATAATATCAAATAAATAAAATAAAATAAAGAATTTGTGTTAATAATTTTTCCGAATTTTATTTAATTTTTATTTAATTATTATTAAAATTATATGAAATAAATAACATAAAATAAAGAATTTGTATTAACAATTTATGCAAATTCTATTATTCAATTATTATTAAAATAATATGAAATAAATAAAATAAAATAAAGAGTTTGTGTTAATAATTTATGTGAATTCTATTAATTTTATTCTATAATTTAGACATATTATCGACTTAAAATTTTATTATAAATATACTATTTATATTAATAATATAAATATAATAAAATTTTATTTTAATTTAACAATCAATTAATCTATTATAAATATAAAATAATTAAGTATTACTTAATAAATATGGGATAATCTGATCATTGTGTGTCAATTTTAAATGTATTATATTATATTATTACTTCAAAAATAATAACTAATTTTATAGTTTAATTATTATAACTTGTATTTTGAAATTAGTAAAGCTGCTATAATAATGTACGTAATTGAAAACTATAAATTATTTAAATAATTATTTAATAAATAACAACGTGTGAAGTATATTAATAAAAAAATTTATAATAAAGCTATGATTTAGTGCTATTGTTATATATGTATGCCTTAGAGCCTATGTATAAGAGGGTTATCTTTCATGAACTTGATTTAGTAATAATATCATTACTATACTTCTTTATTATTAATGTATTTTTTTTTCATTACATCTGTTTGATTATTATTATCATAATATTTTAAATAGATAATAAAATCTTTGGCATCACATGACATAGAGTAGAGGAAATCATGAAGAGTTTATGATGTGAGATTCTTATTACATGCAAATGTGTCAATGCCAAAACTATCACTGGTCATCGTATTGATGAGATGAGACATCATCGATATGGATAGACTGACACATGTTATACTTCTTGACTAGGTCAAGTAGTGGTTCTCATAGCTATGAGCATAGCGATGTTTCGAGTTAACATATGAATGCTTGTTTTGGGAACAAGTACATCGGAGACCCAATAGTGAGATATTCATCTATTTCATGAAAGACTCACATCGTATTGGTTGTTCATTATCCTTAGACTTGAGATCATCAAGGATACCTTAAATATATAAGCTATACTTTGACTCAAAGGCTCGATGCTTCACCATGAACTATCCATAGACAAGAGATTGGGTATGGTGATAATACTTTAAGAAAAATGAGTGATCAATGGATTCACCGACCTTGAATAAAGTAGAGATTTTATTGTGTTGGAAACTCAGAAAGAAATCTCTGGTCAAAGTAGAGACCTAACGTTAGTATGACTCATGTGACTCTATTAGAATAGTGATTCTAATAATCCAAAAAGGGTCATTTAATAGAGAGATTGAATGTAATGGTAAAAGGACATATTGCATGGTAGTCGAATATGAAATGGTATGGTTGAACCATATTTGACCTTTTTACACCTTGGGGGTCATGATGTATTGTTAGATGCCACTCATGATCTGCATATATAATAAATTCATTAAATTTGAATTATGATTTAAAGATATTTAAATCAAATATGTACTGCAATGGTGAGCTGAAAGCCTAATGGGTCACATATAAAGGGAAATGCAAGCTTAGGTGAAAAGAATAATTTTAAATGACATGAGATATCATTAGGCCTATTCATGAGATAAGTTAGGCCATTACAGAAGTAAGGAAGGAGGAACCCTAATGGGTTTAAGTATAAGACCTATTAGGGCTTAAGTGTTAGGTTCTAAATTAAGTTATATATTGGGCCTCCTTAATGCGATTAAACAGGCCCAACCCACTAAACTTAAACCTAATATGCTTAGATTTAAATTTAGGCTGGCCACCTATATAAGGATATTAAGTGGCTGGCCAAAGCAATCAATCCATCAATCTCAAAGATTTAAACCCACGACTGCCTCTCTCTCTTAGAAGCCCTAGCCGCCGCCTCCTTCCTCCTTCATTCTTCCTTGTCGTCACCTTCTACTAGCATATAGAGATGATTGACACTTTTTTTATGCTCTTTGAAGGTTCTAAGCAAGTTTCTCTATTTGGATCAATGTTAGAGGTGATCCTACTAAGGATTATTATGGTTTACTACAACTTGGTAATGAAAGAAAAGCAAAGAATGAGGGAGTTCCACCAAATTCATGTAAGTTTTGGTAAACCCCCTTTAGATCCATGAAAGATTTGCATGATAACTTGATTCATGGGATCTTAGAATAGATTTAGTCCGCTACTTATACATGTTAGTCCTATGATAGATCCCAATAACTATATTTAATGTGACGTTATTGAGGAATCGTGTGACATATTTTAGAGTATGTAAATAGTAAAAAACCTATCTTTAACCTTAAGCCCATTGCATGTAGGATCAGACACTAAGGACTATGGACGTCAGTTGCAGACTGAAGCATACAAAAATTACAGGTGAGTAGATATTAAGGTTATGTGAGTGAAGATACAAAAACGAATGAAATGCTCACAACATGTTCATAAATCATGATTTATAGGGTGAATGCATTAGTTCATGATTAAATATGCATTACATTATGAAATGATCTATGTTTGGTGATGTTTAGATGATCCATTGACTTCCATTATATTATGGTATATGAAAGGACCAATGTGGCTGAAAGGAGCCCTTGGCGCTATACATTATGTTTAATGAAGTCCTAAGGAGCTACTATGAGAGCTGGACATAATAAAGTATTGAGGAGCTACTATGATGGCTGGGTATGAAGGCCTTTGGTAACAAAATCACTTGATTTGAAATGTTTGATGATGTTGCATTCATGAGCATGAAATGAATGCTTATGAAATTTTTATGTATCTACTCATTAAGTTGAGTCAAGTAGCTTGTCTCATTCCCTATTTATCATATTATACAAGTTTGCAGGTATTGCAAGAAAAGTCTAGGTAAACTCTCGATGTGATTCTATGATATTAGTTGTGCATGTGCTACTAGGAAAATTTAAAAACGTAAAAAAGATTTTTATGTTTCTAGATGTTAATTATGAAATGTAAAGGTTTAAATGTTAATATATATGTTTAAGGCATATATGTTATGATCATGTTATGTAATAGCAGGATATATGATGATTCTTGTGAAGATGGAGATTTAATTATCCCATATGTTATTTACACGCCTTATAATGATGGTTGTAACACTCGACACTTTTTCAACACCGAATTTTGAGTTTTTAATCGCAACATTCATGAAATATTCAAAAATCAGGCTAGAACTGTGATTTATGGACTAAAATGTTAAGTTAAAAGATTTAAAGGACTAAAATGTAAATTTCAAGGACTAAAATGAAAAGCAAAAAAAATTGAGGGATTAAAGTAAAGTTTGGCTAAGGCAAGCTTGGAAGACGAGGTTTGGCGGTTGAAACTAGTTTGCCACCTCCACTATAAATAGTGGAGGCAGCCAGCCAAAGGGAAGTTTGGTGACAAATTCAAAACTCTCTCATCTTCTCTTGACATCACAAAGAAATCAAGCTCTCCAACCTAAGAGGAAGTAAGCAAGAATCAACTAAGAAGTTAAAGAAAAGTTAAAGAAACAAAGTAAGTTGGGAAGGAAACTCAAGAACTAAAGCTAAAAAGTGAACCCAAAGTTTCTAGTTGATTTAAATTCTTTAATTTATGTTAGTGAGATGTAAATGATGATTCCATGGTAGAATTGACGCATGCAAATGGATTTAAGGAAGGATTAGGTTAAGTTAGGGGAAAAGATGATAAAATGGCAAAATGACCAAAAGATGAACAATGAATGAATGTATGCATGTTAAAATGTATGCATGTTAAAATGTATTTAGTAATATTAGAAATGAAATAGAATAGTTAAGAATGAAATGCATGTTAAGGAATTGTAGATATCAAAATGTTAGGTTTATGGAATATGTATGAAAATGATGAATTATGTTTGCATGTGGTTAAATTGAGATGAAATGAGTTTGCTTGAGTTGATAATGTTGAAATTGAATGTTTAGAAGTGAATTGGATTGAGTTTGTAGGTTTTGGTCATTGCCCAAAACTCAGGTTTGGCGGCCTAAAGTGGAGTTTAGGCTACTAAAACTGGAAGCAACTCTAGGGAAGGAATGAAATCTAGCTTTGGCAGCCGAAACTGGAGGCTAGGGGGCTTGTGGTAGCCGAACTCTGCTGTTAAAAAGACTTTCATCTTTGTACAAAGGACCTTTGGCCATCTAACCTACCTTCAAAAGTCCTTTGCCTAGCAATTTTGACCTAAATTGCTAAGGAATGTTCATGATATGTTTATGCGATGTTCTATGGGGAGTTTATGGGATGTTCTAAATATGTTTTGAGGTAAAATATTGAGTCTCTAATCCGACATCTGGAATACAGAACCGAACCTTGTAAATTATGGATAACAATGACAAATTGAGGATTCGTCAAGCACGACTAAATTTCTAGGTGAGTGGATACTTACTAAATGCTTTATGATAAAAAAAAACATATTTACAACATGCTCATGCATGACGACTATTACAGGTTGTTTTGCATTAGATCACGAGATATGTTGCATTGCATTGATTCCATGTTTATGTGAAACGTAATAGTGGACGACCCTTGATACCTTATGTTATGTATATGTTGATCATGGATGATAACTCTAGGTTTGTCCCTCATATATTTATGTATGTCCATTTGACATGTCCTTCGAGATGTACAATGGGTTGTCCTGCGGAAGTATCATGGACTAGGTTAGGACATTCCAAAGGATATGTGTTTATATTTATGATATGGTAAGACTCAAATGGTAGAAAGGAGATTCTAGGTGCATATTTATGTTTTGGGTGGTTCCTGAAAGATGGCTTTGCCAACAATAATCTACCTTAGGATCTTAGTGACAGTATTACGTAAGGTAAAATGTTTGACGATGTTGAATGTTCACGGGCATGAAAGTTATATTTTAAGTATTATGTTTTTTTTTTGTATTTGCTCACAAATCTATTTCAAAATTGCTTACCCATTTTATTTCCTTTCATCCCATCCCTGATTTCCATCCCATTTTTCATAGGTATGTAAAATGCATAAAAAAAACATTGAGCATCTCGGGCGTGATACTGTGATGTAGTTTATGTATGTTGCCCTTAGGAAATGTATAAATGTTTAATGTAAAGAATATGTTTTATGATATCATGTATAACTATGCTTATGTTGGATTTTAAGTACATATGTTTATTATGATGACATGTACAAATATATATAAAACTCCTATATTAGGAATTTAAATATTCCTTATGTTATCTTGTACTTAAATCCATTTGATGCATCAGATTTATAGGTTAATATTTATGAAAATGTTAATGGAAATGGAATATGTTAATGTTACGTATGTTGACAACTTGTTAGTGTTTTGGTCACCTTTGGGTGGTCAGGATTCTAATACCAATAGTAGTTGGCTTAGGCGAGCTATTACAGACTTGGTATCAGAGCATGTGGTTCAAAAGATCAGACCTAGTCATTCCATGCTAAATGTTTATAGAATGTCATGGAGCAATGTACACGTTTATTAGGGAGTCAATGTTAAATGTCATGGTAATGATGATGAATATGCTAAGTATATGATCACATGTGTACTTTGCATATGAATGAATGTTTATATGAAATGTTATGTGAGTTCATGTGGTGACACGTGAACTAAATGTTATGTTAATGATATGTATGTTTTGTCTTCTTGAGAGAAGATAGGATGAGCGGATCATGACGATCAACTTGTTTATCAGGAGTTTCTCCTGAACATGAGGGAATAGAGGATCTCCCTAACACCTCCACAATGAGCCACAAAGTGAGAAGGAGCTCACAGAGGGATATGTCAAGGGACTCATGAAGGTCCTTTGATGTCAACAGGGATGTTGTAGAGCCTTTCAGAATGTCTATAGGAGACTTGCTAGCAGAGGATATAGGAAGGAGAGATGAGAATTTAGATATAGGTGTTGGAGGAGGTGTGGAAGGGTCTAGTGGTCAGGGTGATGCTTCAGCTTACAGGTTTGCACCTCACCCATAAAACTACGGTTAGGATTACCTTGGTAGTGACACCACCTACATGCCTTACATATATGGTATGCACCCACCTTACACATCCTACGGAATATACCCATCATATTATAGCTACTTAGGAGTAGTACCAGGGAACCCATATCCATCAGTCCCATCCAACCTACCAGTTCCACAACCAACTACAGAACTAGTTGTCCCACCATCTTAGCAACTTAGGGCATCTTTGGGGAGTAGTGGCAAGAAAAATATGACAGACTACTTGAAATTAGATGTTCCTAAGTATAGAGAAGGAGACGATCCATTTGAGTATATAAAGGCAATTAAGATAATTATAAATGAGCTAAGGACAGATGACTGTAAGGCTATACATATGGTTGGATTCACACTCTAATGCAAGAATGCAAAGGAGTAGTACATAGTCTATATAGAGCCCAGGATAGAGCAAACGACTTGGGATCATTTTTCTATAGAGTTTACAGAGTGGGCATTCCTAAACAGTTTAAGAGAATTGAAGATGTTGGAGTTTAAGCAACTTCGGCAGATTGGTGAGATGACTGTAGATGAGTATACAAACCAGTTCACCGATCTATTACAGTATGGGACAAGCATATGACATAGAAAGGAAGAAAGTAGAAGGTACACCATAAGGTTGTACAACAGGTACTTATCACTGATCATGAAAGCAAAGGGAGAGAGAAAAAAAGAGAGAGTTTTCATGCTATAGTGGATGCTACTAGAAAGATAGAGGTAAGTGTGATTATCGAAGGAACTGGTATCACCTCGCTCAGCACACTAAGGATCATCAATAGTTCCTAGGGCTACAGATGTAGGGAGGCTCAGCCTCACCTCTCTTATAGCTACAACTCCAAGAGAATAGAGGGAAAAGAAGAGCTCCAAGAAAAAGAAGAACAAATTATGGAGTAATGTTAAGTTAGGGCTCAGTATGGGAAATGTGTCGAGTTCAGAGTTGAGCCAATCTATTTTTATGCTAGATGCGGGAAGCCGCATAAGGGCTAGTGAAGGTTTGGGACTATAGTATGCTACAAATATGGTCAAGAGGGCCATTTCTCTAGAGAGTGTCCCAACATAATAGGGCAAGCACAAACTCAATCAACGAATACGGGCAATATAACTCAACTGGTTGCTAGGCCGAGTTCTGCAATGGTTCCATAAGGCTGAGGTCAAGGGAGAGGTTGAGGAGCAGGATCCTTAAGGGCTTAGTCAGGAGGCCCTATGACACTAGCTAGGATATTCACCATGATACATTAGGAGGCTAACACCTCCAACACGGTGATATCATGTACTCTTCCAATCGGTTGTACTCATATTCATGTTTTACTAGATCTGAGTGCCTCTTACTTGTTTATATCACAAAGGGCAGTGAGCAGTATCGGGTTGATTGCTACTTCAATAGAGTGTCCATTATGGGTTAGTGGACCTACATATGATCCGATATTAGCATAGATGAGCTGTCAGTGTTGTCTAGTCTTTATTGAGGGTAGGTGCCTTCCTATGGACCTAGTGGTGTTTGATTTGATATATTTTGACCTAGCTATCATTACATGATGCTACCTTAGACTACAAGAACAAGGTAGTCAGGTTCAGAGGATAGGATGGATCATACGTCACATTTTAGAGGGACACTACAAGTTGGCCCACCGGTTTGATATCTTCTATGCAAGCGCATAGATTACTTAGGAGGAGGTGCCAGGAATTTATAGCTTATGTTAGGATAGTAGATCAGAGTGTGAGGGAACTAGAGTTAGTGCTAGTAGTGAAGGAGTTCCTCAATGTATTCCTTGCAGAGCTTGCAGGTTTGCCACTTGACAGGGAGATAAAGTTCAAGATAGAACTATTATCAGGTGCCAAACCCATTTTATCATGCCTTACAGGATGACTCCTACATAATTGAAAGAGTTAAAGACACAATTACAAGAATTAGTTGATAAGGGCTTCATCACACCAAGTACATCATCATGGGGTGCACTTGTATTGTTTGTAAGAAAGAAAGACGGGACTATGAGACCATGTATAGATTACAGATAATTAAATAAAGTCATCGTGAAGAATAAGTATCCATTATTGAGAATTGATGATTTGTTTGACCAATTGGTAGGAGCTAGTTGCTTCTTCAAGATAGACTTGTGATCAGGCTATCATCAATTGCAGATCAGAGAGAGTGATGTATCCAAGACTGCATTCTGTATGAGGTATAGGAACTATGAGTTCCTTGTCATGTCGTTCGAGTTAACTAACTCCCCAACTGCATTCATGGATATCATGAACACAGTTTTCGGACTATTCCTAGATCACTCTGTGATAGTCTTTATAGACGATATCCTAGTGTACTCTAGAAATGCAGAGGAGCATGCCCAACATCTCATATTGGTTCTACATATACTGAGAGGGCACCAATTATACGCGAAGTTCTCAAAGAATGAGTTTTGGTTGAGCAACTTATCTTTCTTAGGCTAGGTGGTGTCGAAACATGGCATTGAGGTGGACCCTAATAAAGTAGAGGTAGTAGCAGACTGGCCTACATTTATTATTGTTATAGAGATCAGGAGTTTTTAGGGTTTGGTTGTCTACTGCAAGAGATTCGTACAAGATTTCTCCAATATAGCTGCTTCGATGACATGATTGACACAAAAGAAATAGAGGTTTGTTTGGTCATATGCATATGATGAGATTTTTTAGAAGCTAAAGAGGAAGTTGACCTCGACATCGGTGTTAGCTTTACTGAAGATAGGTGAAGACTTCACTATATATTGTGATGCATCTAGAGTGGGATTTGGGTGTGTTTTTATGTAGAACAACAAAGTTATATCATATGCATCGAGACAAGTAAAGAAGCATAAGAAGAACTACCTGACTCATGATCTAAAGATGGCTACAATGGTATTTGCACTAAAGATGTGAGGAGACTATCTGTATAGGGTCAAATGTGAGATCTTCATATCAAAAGAGTCTCCAGTATATTTTGACTCAAAAGGAGTTGAATATGAGATAGAGACGATGGATATAATTGCTTACTTATTATGACTACATAATATAGTACCATTCGGGCAAATCGAATGTAGTAACGAATGCCCTAAGTCAGAAATCATGGAGTAGTCTATCTCACATCACTATAGTACGACAACTAGTGGTTATAGAGTTTTATAGACTGATCGGCGGTAGGCTTTTACTGGAGATAACAAAGAATGGAGCCTTAGTAGCACAAATGAAAGTGACTCCTATGTTTTTTGAGTAGGTGGCTCAGAAACAATGTGAAAACCTAAATTTGGTCAAAATAGCTAGGTCAATATAGAATGGGGAGGATGGTTAGTTTAGATTTGATAGCAAGGATTTAGGAACAAATTATGTGTGTTAGATGATGTCACACTAAAGGGGAACATTATGAGTAAAGCACATGATGCTCACTACAATGTTCACCTTGAGGCCACAAAAATGTATTAATATTTAAATAAAGTTTATCGATGGCCTGCAGTGAAGAGGGAGATCATCATGTTCGTATGTTATGTGAGGTGTGCCAGAGGGTAAAATTGGAAGCACTAGAAGCCAGCAGGGATGCCGAACCCACTACCGATTCTAAAGTGGAAGTGGGAGCACTTCTCTATGGATTTTGTTATAGGACTACCTATTAGTTTCAATAGGTGTGACTCAATAGAGGTGATTGTAGACACACTCACGAAGTCATTCTGCCTCTTACTGGTTAGAACTTGTTACCCCGTAGACAGATTGGCACATATCTATATGGAGGAGATTATCAAATTGCACAGTATTGTGAACCCCTCCCTGAAAATTGGGCATAAGCTGAAACATGCTAATGCAAATGCAAATAGGGATGAATGCACGTGGATGTGTATGAGTCGCCACCTGGTTTAATTATTTTAGGGTAAACTAGGAAAACCATATGACTCCTATTTTTAATTAATTAATTCAATTAATTAGATTAATTAGCCCAAATAGATTAAAGCAAGTCTTTGAACCTGAGTTGGATCCCGAGACCATGTCATACATTTGACTAACAATTTTTAAATGTATATGAAATGCAGGATAAAATGTTGTAAATAATTATGAAATATCATGAATGATTCTAAATGTGGTGATGACTTGTTATTTGGGGCTTATTCCCAAATATGCCTACGTACCCTCTTATTGGATAGGGGATCAAAGTCAACGTAGTTCGGGTTTGCCTTTTTTAAAAGGGCTTGGAATTTTAGGCCTTATGGGCCAAATTGGGTTTTGGGCTTTTTTGTTGCCAAAATGGGTATTTTGTTTGGGCTTTATGGGCCAAATCTGGGTTTTGGGCTTTTTGTTGCCAAATTATGAGTCTTTGGGCCTTTTAGGCAAAAATGCTAATATTGGGCCTTATGGGCCAAATCAGTGAATTTGGGCTTTTTAAGCCAAGTGGGTGAGCTTTTGACCTTATGGCACTGATCTGATCTCATGGGCTATTTTGGGCCAGATCTGATGTCATTGGACCATTTTTAGGCTTTTTAGGCTTAATATTATTGAATTCTAGGCTTTTAAAGCCAAATCTGGATTTTGGGCCTTGTTGGGCCTGATCTAATCTCATTGGGCCATTTTTATAGCCAGATATGATCTCATGGGGTTTTATAGCCAGATCTGATCCTCTGGGGCCTTTTATGGACCAATCTAGATGTCATCGATCAAAATGATAAATTAAAATTTAGTCAATTTGCCAATATGATGCAGCTTTAGCCTTTAAGATCACAACTATGGATTAATTGGACCATTTTAGCCACTTTATTTTCATTTATGGAAGAATGCCACAATTATTTATTAATTAGGCGTTTAGGTCCATGAATCTGAATGAAACGATAAATAAAATATAAGCAATTTTGCTATCAAAATAATGTGGGCTTCATGATTCACAATTATAGATTAATTGGATCATCCTTAGCCATTTTATTTGAAATATGGGAGATATGCCAAAATTATTGATTAATTAGGCATTTTGGGCCCATATACTTGGATCTAGCACTAACACCTCGACTATTGATTAATCGAGCATTTTAAGCTTAGATTTGTATAATCAAAGCAAATATGAATGCAAAATGATTATGCTTAGAGAGTGTGGAGTAGAAGAGAATTTATGCATGTATGAGATAATTAAAAAGATAGAGTCAAAGAGTAGTGTACCTGGTTTAGGAGTCGTCCACTGTGGAGCTTCAGTTTGTTGAATTAATTAATTTTTATCAATTAGGTGATCACAAATCAAACAAAAATGCAACAGTTGATGCACTAGGG
>CAOGCB010375051.1:0-20046 GCA_948266635.1 Cnidoscolus chayamansa | reverse complement strand
GGTTTGAGCTTTGATCTCAATTGAATTATTGGGAAATCGGGTTTCTAGAGTTTCTTGATGTTTTTGGGTGGAGGAAAGCTAACCCTAAGTCTGGAGCCGCTCTTCCCTCGCCTCTCTCTTTTTTTCTTTTTCTGTCCTCTCCCCCCAATTCGGGAGAAAGTTGATTATTTATAGAGATTAGGGGTGCAGGGCAAGTTCCGCCGCGGAAGTACTGAGATCCGCGGCGGAGCCCTAGTTGTTTTAATGAGTTCCGTGGCTGAAGGGACCGTCGACTTCCGCGGCGGAACCCTAGCCTTATAATGGGTTCCGTTGCGGAAGTCAAGTCGGTGGCAGATTGGTTGACTATTTTTGAAACCTAGCAATCACGATTCCTTTACCTTCGGCAATCTTTATTTCTCAGAATCCTCGTTTTCATCATCGGGATGGGGGCAAAATTCACGCGTCAACAGATGCCGCCCGGTCTTCGGGTTGTATGTCGCCCGGCCTTGGGCGGTGTACCGCCCGATCTTGGGAGGCGTACTGCCGTGTTGATGATTTTTCCTTTTTCTTGTTTTTCAGGAGTTTTATACTTCCAAAAATTATTCTGAGGACACCTTTGGGTCCTGTGCAATATTCTGGTCATTTCAAGTACCATATTGCATATTTTCGGAGACTTTTGTAGAAAAACTCCGATCTAGTCGGACTGTTTACAGTTCGAGAAAATAGAGTTTTCGAGCCTCAAAATTCGAGTATTCACAACACTCAAAAGTTTAATTCAAAATGGAAATAGCACTTTAAAACATATTTAATGAGAAGAATTAAAAATTTTAATATGCTACACAAAGTTGTCAAAATTGTAAATTAAAGTTACCCAGTAAAATCTAAAAATGGCAAAATGGACTAAGTGATAAGTATGCTTCCGTACATGGGGTCTAAAGTGTAATTTTCTAAAAAAATAACTTGAAATGCATAAGAAAATGACTTGAATAACACAAAAATAAAGTTTATTAGGTCAATTTACAACAGGTTAAGTGGTGGTGCAATTTAGAAAAGGAAGAGTTAAGTAGGTTAATGTAGAATTACCAAAAGTTTAATAGACAAAACCAATCCTCGCCATCCAAGGTGCTGCCCAAAATCATCCCAGCCTTACATATGTCCTCAAACATTATAAAGAGAGTGAAAACAAGCATAAAGGAACAAAATACCAGTTGCTTCATCATCTCTCCAAATCAGGCAGCAACAATTCATGCATATTCCACCATAGGTAGCCTCCATCCAACTTTGCAAACCATTAATTTTGGAAAGGTTTTCAAGTGTTCCATTGCCTAAAGATTTTAACATCCTAAGGGGTAGTATGTAGCAAGGAGAGCCAAATAAAATTAGGTTTGGTATTGATTTGTATTGAGATTTGATGGTAGAACCAAGATAGGGTGTTGTTTGAGCATAGGTTGCAAATATGGTTCCTTTTCTTGATATTTTCTATTTCTATTGAATTAGATTCGGCTCTAATTGATTTGGGAGGTTGCAAAACACCTTAGGGTTTGTGATTAAGTGGTTGTAACCTTAAATTTATTGGGAGAAAGTTTGCTTTAAGTTGAATCAAAGTTGTATACATGCAGGATTTTGAAAAAAAAAAGTTAATGGTTGTGTTTTGGATTATTGCCGATTTTGATATGACTTGGAAGGGGATTTTAAGTGGTTTCTTATGCCAAAATTGACCTAAATATATCCTCATGATTCTATAAAATTGAAAGGAGGTGTCGAAGTGAATGAATTGTGAGTTTAGGTACTAAGTTTAGGTGATGTTCAAGTCTGTATTCATGTGTGAGTTTGTAAACATGGTTGCTCTATTTTGGTAATTTATTTACACCATAGCTGCCATTGAAAATGTGATATTTGAATACTATAAACATGGAAAAGGATAGTTCTATGTTAGGGCAATTATGGATGGACAAAAATAGAATCAAACCTAGGTTAATGCATAATGGTGCTAATATATGTGTGCATATTTTCATGTTGTGTGTACAATTTTATATGTATGCAAAGATGTTTAAATTATGTTGACTGTTGTTACCTTAAGTCCATAATTATGTTGTGTTTTTGGAAAAATTATTAGCATGATAAAAGATATCAAAATATTGACCTAATTGCGTAAAAACTTGATATTGTGCGAATTGTTGCATATGTGCTAAGTTCATGTCATGTTGCAGCCTCATTTTGATCATGATCATATTGTTGTTGTTCTTCAATATTTTATGCTAGAAACACTTGCATAAATGACCTATAGTTGATACAGAATGTGATACGAACCCCAGATAAAGATCTAAGACCCAATGATCAAAAGAGGTTCCAAACCCTAGAATTGCAATTGAATCGAATGACAACGTGCGTAACCCGACCCCAATCGAACCTGTCAATTAGAACCTAAGTTATCAATATTGATCTCTTCTAGTGTTAGATGAAGAAATCAAGCAGTTTTATACGCAAGAACTAAAGGAAGAGAGAACTCTCTCAATCAAATTTTCATTAAAATATAACCTCCCATCATTTTGTCTATCAAATACAAGTATTTATAGGCAAACCTATCATCCTACACATTGGCTGGCGGCCTAAATACACATATGACCAGCCTAAAACGCGAAAATGATAAAATAATTGTGATAAAATAAAGGCTGGCAAGAAAGGCTGATGGTGTAGAATGAAGGTCGGCGGCCTTCCTTTCAAGGCTGGCGGCCTTGTTGCGATAAATGGCATGAAGGACCATGAAGGTCGGCCAAAGGCTGGCAACCTACAATGGTGAGTGGCGGCCTTTCCTTGTTTGACATTGTCAGTCCAATGCTGATGTTCTTCACTTCATCTCCACTTTGATATATGATGTTCAGGACCTTAGGACTTGTGTTAGAGTCGTGTTGAACCACCTCTTGCTCATGAAGCTCCATATTCAAACCCTACACTGCTTTTTCCATTCGCTTGGTCCGTGATCATGTCATAGGACCTCCAATACCTTGTAAAGGATCATTAGCTTTCGCCTAATCTCTGGGCATCTCCTGATTTCCATCAGAATGACTATAGCCATTGTGGTGATCGTCCAAAACTTCTGCTAGAAAGTTTGGGCATGGAAAGTGCAAAGTGTGATAAACTTTGCATTCGAGTTTGGAATGACATATAATTGTGTCAAATTGTGCATATTGCGTATATAAATACATGGAGTGGTCATTTGGCATAACTTGGATATAATATAAATGCATGTTTCTTGGTGGCGCATAATGACACCTAAAAGACTATAAATGGTAACATTGTCCTATTGTACTTTAGTGGGTATCAGAGTTAGCATAAGGGTACAACATGCCATAGTTTTTAGCAGTATTACATCACATAGTTTATTTTAAGGCTACTATGGGTACCTCATGGGTTTAGCTAATTTAGAGCCTTACCATATGCAAATAGATAATTTAGGCACCTTGTACTTTTTTTATAGCACTTGTACTTGGTTGCTTAGATTCTCTGTATCTAGCATTCAAGCTTATCATAAGTTATATAGGCCTAAAAAGATTATCATGAACATGCATTTCATTATTGTACACATATAAAATTAGACATACAGGAATAATTCACTCATTGTTAAAATAAATATTCACATACAGTTATGGTTACACATGCATTGATAATTGCAATATGCAAAACATGTTTGTCTTTTATATGATTACATGTTAAATTTCGTAGCATAGCATGTAAAGACGATCAGTATACAATTCATAAATGTTATAGTATCCTTATTGTTATGCTACATTATTTTGTTGTGGTTTGTTTTATTTTTTTAATATACCCACTAAGCATGTACCTCATCGCATTGGTAGGTTTCCATGCTCAAGTAAAAGACCTAAAGTGGTAAGAGATTCATCCACTAATTCACAGCAGCTGTAGCAGCTAAAGAACTTATCGGTTGGTCTACCTAAAACTTTGACATTATATGTATTTTACTAATTTTATTATGTAAATAGAGTTTTATGTAGTTAAAAAATACGTTAGTTAGACTGCTATAAAAATCTTTTATATGATGGGATGCTTGTGTGATGATGCAATTATATCAATTTTGGAACATGTTTAGATGTACAAGTTTAAGGGTAAATATACAGGGAAAATTCTACCAGTTTTTAATCTAATTAAAGTTAATAGGTTATAAAAAAAAAAAATATTCATAAGAAAAAAGTTATTCACAAGATAAGTGCGCAAAATAAGATAGACAATAGTAATAAGCAATCCAACAGTTCACCCTACTCAGGTTTTCATGGAGCATGGTGTGCTACATGACATGTCATAGTTCTTAATAGTACTATACCGCGTAGTTAATTTCAAGGCTACTATGGGTACCTCATTGATTTGGTTAGTTCAGAGTCTTACCATACATGGACATACATTTTAGGTGCATTGTACTTGTTACTCATAATACTTATACTTGGTTGCCTACATTTTTCGTATCTAGCATTCGAGCATATCATAAGTGATATAGGCCTAAAAAATCATCATGATTATGCATTTCTTTGTTGCAAATAGATGAAAAATCAGACACACAAAAATGTTTACAGATAGTTAAAATAAAGAATCACATACAATTATTGTTAAATATGTAATGGTGATTACAACATGCAAAATATGATTGCATGTTATATGATTACATGTGAAACTTTATAGCGTGACATGTAAAGGTAATTGATATGCAAATATAATATGTTGATTATTATGCTCCATTGTGTTATTTTTTAATATACACACTAAGCATGTAGCTCATCCATTGGTTGGTTTCCATGCACAGGTAAAAGACAGTAAAGTAGTAGGAGATTCATCCATTGATCTATAACTATAGTAGTAGCTAAAGAACATATCAGCTGGTTTATCCAAAGCTTTGACATTATATGTCTATTAATTTTGGCATGTGCATATAGTTGTATGTAGTTAAATTGTACATTAGTTGGTCTTGTAAATTAGATTGTTATAAACATATTTTGTGTGATGAGATGCTTGTGTGATGACACAACTATATAAATTTTGGAATAGGTTTAGATGTACAAGTTTGATGACCCTTATATATAGGAGAAACTCTACCGATTTTCAATCTAATGAAGCTAATAGATTTTAAAAATAAAATAAAATATTTACAAGGAAAAAAAATTATACACATGATAGGTAAGCATAACAAGATAGACAATAGTAGTAGGCAATCTAGTAGTGCACCATGCTCGAGTCTTTATGGGTTCGGGTAGAGGATGCTACAACTGTTCATTGGAATTTAACGATTCACTCAACTTGTGTTTGACCAATCAAAAGTAGTCCATCTCATGTTTTTCTTCAAGCTACCATCCCCCTCTTCTCTTTTCGGCAAATTTTCTTTCTTTCATGTTTCCCGTATTATTTTTATCATACTATAAATACTCGGTGCCTCTTCATTATTCATCATTCAAAAAATTTGCTCTCTTCTCTCTCAATTTTTCCATTTTTTCATTTATTATTTCTAAAAAAATGTCCTCAACAATTAAAACCATGCTCAATTCTTAGACAAAGAATAATGGAGTGACTTAATGGTGAACCTTACTAAGTCTCTTTTTGGAGGGAGTTTTTCATATTCAAAATACTAAATTAGACATTTCCTTCCTTATGGTTATAGTCCTTTTTGTGATCATGCTACCTATTGATTCCAATTTCAAAATTTTGAAAATTTCCTCTCATATGAAGAATTCAACATCATACAATATAGAGAACCATCTCATCATGATCCTATAATTCTCCCTATATTAGACTAGAAATTCCAAAAAATTATTCACTTCGCATTTAGGATTCTTCCAAGGAAGTGAAGTCACTCAAAATACAAGAAATGTAAAAATAGGATTGACATTTACTGATAAAATTATAGAAAAATGGTTGCTAAAGTAAATTGTCGATAATTTACCGACCGTTTTAAGTAATCTAAAATGCCAATAATCAAATCACTAATGATTTATCGACGAAATGTTATAACTATATTTTAGTTCTCTTATAGTGTTACTCCCATAGAATAATTTTTATTTTGAACAAGGCTTACAGATAAACTTTCTAGTAGCATTCAATTATCAATGTATTTTACTGCTCTATTGTTCTTAATGATGGCCTTCTACTTTCTATCTCATTAATATTTAGACGTTCCAAATTTTACACATCATGTTTAATAAGGAAACTGGTGGTACCCCATTCACTATCATTCTAGTTGAAACTCTGAATAGGATAGAAAAAGTGATGATCGATATGACCCAACATTTAAAAGAAGTCCTATTCTCTTACAGGTTTACTTGCTCTAACTTTTGCTTGAGTTGTCCTCTACAAGTTTTCAACTTATTGAGCTAATTAATTTTTTTTATACTTGAAAGATAAATTCAAGTTATTGGCAACCCTTACCAAGTTTATTGTGGCCTTGAATCTTCAATTAAGTGACCTCTTCATCTTGTTAACTCTATAAGATTACCTACTTGGATTCTAATATCGCTTATATTATACCTTATTGAGATTTTCAAATTGAACCATGAAGTTACATGCCCCATTTAACTATTTATATCTTAGCTAAGCTTGTTTTTTTCTATATACCTATCCAATTCACTTGTTCTTTTGCTATTTTTTTGTATGTGCCTTTAGATGATGGCTATTTAGGGGTGGGAAGAGCTTTGCTTTCTCCAAAAGGTTTACGACATTGGGAGAAAGTAATCTATCCAATTCCATAGTTCCTATACCATTAACACCTCTTTCAGTGATGCTTCTAAAGAGTGGGATTTCATATTGCTTGAGATCGAAAAATACGACACGAAAAAGAGATAAATTTTGCAAAATTCTATTTTCTTATTTGTCAATATAGTCTCCTTTTGGAGCAACGTACATATCATTATAATCAAATAAAACACAAGATCCATTTATACAAATGAATGCATCTTTGGATACCATTTCCCTTTTAACTAAAGTAGTAGTCCAAACAATATTGTCGAGAAGAGTTTTTTTTTTATTTTTTTTTATTTTTTTTTACACCAAGTAAAGACCATTCTATCTTGGCTTGAATTTCCTTGGGGATTAAAGGGAGTTGTGTGTGCTTGCTTTGGGACCATATCCCTACTTTAATATGCCTTGGCATTTCTTTTTTATTAAAGGCTTATTATATCTTTTTTAATATGCTTACATGTGACCTAAGGTGCATATCCGCTTTTCATCAATGAGTGCCAACTTCCTATATCTTTTCCAAGCCCATTTATTTATTTATTTATTTTGGATATTGACTTTTAATGTTACCCTTATTGACTCAACCTCTATTTCAATTAGTATTATTGCTTAGCTCTAGAAACCAAGGAAAAAGATGTTGCCCATGTTTATATTATAGTAGTCGTTTGATAGCGTTACAAAGCATGTTGTAACATTTTTGCCCAATTTTTAAGTG
Organism: Cnidoscolus chayamansa; assembly: GCA_948266635.1. Lineage (NCBI taxonomy): Eukaryota > Viridiplantae > Streptophyta > Magnoliopsida > Malpighiales > Euphorbiaceae > Cnidoscolus > Cnidoscolus chayamansa. The sequence goes on along the minus strand of CAOGCB010375051.1, from coordinate 12,620 downwards.
TCTCTACCATCTTCCTTGTGATCATATTCACATTCTTATTAGTTTCTTTGGTTGCCCCATTTATTAGTGTTTAGTAAGGTAAGGACTTATTGTCTTGGATCTAATATTCTTCTACTAGATTTATATATTTTTCTTTAAAATGAGTCTCATTATTTGATACTACTTCATGTTACATACCCGATCAACAAAAGATGTTCCTCCTCATGACTTTAGCCATTTTCTTAGGCTTGATTATTTTAAAAGATTTTGTGTCTATTACTCTGTGAAGCAATCTATTGAAACCACGACAAATTTGTACCAATGAATGATGTTTGATCGATTTTTCTTATGGTGTCGATACCCTAAATTGAGAAAGACTAAGGAGAGATCATATTATGGAGCTAACTCAATGGTACTTAGTTCAAATAACTATGGATCTAACATTTGCAGCATCTTTGAATCAACTTAATGTAATCATTCTCCATAACGGATAAGTAAACATGAGGTTTTTCCTAGTGAGAAACCCTTCATTCATGTGTAGGCCACAAATTCCTTCACGCACTTCTTCATTATCTATTTAGCTTGCTTTTCTATCATCCATAGAAGCAGCAGTCTCTCGTAGAGCCTTTTATACATTTGCAATTGCTAGCATGCCTGGGTTACTGAGCTTTTGAGAGTCGTTTAGGTTTTTTTATTAGCCCGATTAGTGTACTCACTTAATTATGCATACCTCATAACATCCTCAAACCATGTACTATCATTAAATTTAAAGTTTTCTATTATGTGACCTTTATAGAAGGGAAATTTACTCTTTGAGATTATTAGTGGTTGTATGGGTTTATTTTCATTACTTTCCAACAAACACAAAAAAGTTGTTATGACATCAACAAACTAATTTTGTGATCGGGGCATATGCTTTAGTTCCACCTCCTTAAAATTTTGCAATAATCACTTAGCATAATAAGGCTTCAACTTGACTCTTTTACATCCCATTCCCTATTGAGTTGAGATACCAACAACTTTAAATCCCTTTAATTTTGCCCCTATACCCAACAATGCCTCTAACCCATAAACACATACTCATACTCTTTGGTACTCTGTCTCTTAGAAACATAGTTTTTTATAGATTATAAATTTTTCACCATATAAAGTAAAAAACATTATCCCTTTCAATGCTCTATTAGCTCTAGATTCTTGTCACAAAACCATATCTTTACTTCCTTAGGATGTTAGATAGCATTTTTAATTAAGAAATCTACTTTAACCTACCCTTTGATTGTCTTCCAAGTGGTGTAAATGATATCAAATTCTATAACCAATATCAACCACTTAGCTAATTTCCCAACTAGGGTTCACACTTCAAACAAGTATCAAAGAAGATCTATTTAGGAAACTAAAACAACATAGTAAAAGTGGAAGCAATGTCACAAGTTCCTAATAGCCCATATGAATACCAAATAAGTCTTCCCTATTAGAGAACATTTTTCTTGATAAGTTAGTAGTTTCATACTATTATGGTAAATGCACCTTCCCATGTGTCTATTATTTGATCCAACATTGCACCCCAAGCAACTTACTCTATTAATAAGTACAAGGTTATGGGACCAAAACTAGTGAACATTAGTGGGTTAGTGAGGTATTTCTTTATCTTTTCATCGACTACTTGGCACTCTTCATGCCATTTGGCTGATTGATTCTTCCTTAATAACTTGAAATGGGTTTACAAGTAGTGATACATTGAGTTATTATTCAGTTGATTTATTGGATTTATGTAGAAATACTTAGCTCTTTCATAGTTCTTAGTAGTGACATCTCCTAATGGCTTTTAGTTTATTTGGATTGACTTCTATCTATAACACTTAAATTTGGAATTGTTGTTGATGATAGGATACTGACCACCTAAATGTGACTAGAACCTTAACAAGCTTGACATTTCTTATTCATTACCTTTTCTTATTCATTATCATAAGATTAATCTCATGCAAATATATAACTTATAGGCATACATCATTCATATAAGAGAAATGTATCTCCATTACTCATAAGTTATTATCACATAACATCAAGTGATCATATACATATACCATAACATAAACATTCTAGAGATCAATATTCATAAACATGCATTACATTTACATTATTACATCAATATTTTTTCTAAGGGCAAGTGCACTCTATACATCATAGGACGCATTCAAGTCTACCCATAATGCTTTTGCAATATCTATAATTATGTAATCCTCTGGAAAAGGGAAATGGGGAATGAGAGAAGGAAATAAAATGTGATAAGCTATTTGAATGGCTTAGTGAATATATACAAAATACAATCATAAAATATTAATTTCGTGCATGTGAGTGCAACATCGTCAAACATTTCTAACATCATAAAATATTTCAAACATAGTCATATTTGTCACCAATGGCTTTCCAAATCCATAAATGCCTGGCTGGCTTGCCAACTCCTTATGACTTCCTTTGAAACATAAGATATAGTGCCAAGGGTTCCTGTTATCCACTTGATGTTACTGTATATCATATACATAAAATATCACAATTATAGATCAAGTATTTATGTAATGCATCATATCTCGTAAAGCTAATGCAAAGTTCCTAAACATCATGATGCGTGAACATGCCATAAACATTTGACATTTTCTGCATCAGAAATCACCTTAAGTTAATATCCACTCGCAGGGTTTGTAGCATATAGACAAATCTCTCGTCTATCACTAAAATCCCTATATCCCCAGGTTGAATCCTATATATGACGGACTTAGGATTAAAGACTAACCTTTAAGCATTTATATATTCTAAAGCTCCCATAAATCCCAAAATAATAACACATAACATAATGTTAAATTATACTTAACAACTTAGATTAAAGTTCCTATTAAGGATCACTTGGTAGTACAGTTCTAAGCCGAAGGATACAGGTTGAACTCTTCTATAATATGATTAGATTCTGAGCCATATCCCTCACCTAGCCAAGCGATGCCTCTATAACATCCTTCATCTATCGAGCTATATCCTTCACTTAGTCGAATAATGCCTTAATAGCATCCTTCAACCACCGAATTCCATTCTTCATCGAGCTAAGAAATGCCTTGGTAGCATCCTTTGGTTACCATTATATCTTGGTCAGAAGCTCAGTTTTGACAACCAAACCATTTTTTTACTGCCGAAAACTGGGTTTTTGGCAAAATGCCAAAACCAAGCTTCTTACATTTCCAGTTAAACCAAACCTGTTAAACTTCATTTAACATCTAAAAACGCATTCTTCACTTCTTTAACTAACACTTAACATCATAAATAATTTTAAACATCACATGGAGCAACTTGTAAAATTTTTAATTTACCTAAACTTTCATAAGTTATAATCTTTTCAAACTTATTGCTGATCCAACTTGCAATCTTTCATTTGGTGTTTTCCAAAAATCAATCCATAACCAATATACATAAAAAAATTATATTAATATCAAATACACATAAAACACATTATTGACAATCAATCGAGAAATAATCCAAACAAACCATCAAACTTCCTGATTTTTCATTTAAACTTTTATCCTTCTTGTATGTACCTAAATCCCATTCTATAACTCAAAATAAGTCTTTACAGCTATAAAACTAACCTGTTTTGAAGGAATATCGACTATTAGAGCTTGATCTCTCTCAAATTCCAAAGTCCTTCCTTAGCAAGTGGTTTAAGATTCTTGACTTGCCACTCACTTATGAGAATCCCTTCAAATCGATGTTAAATCTTTAAAAACTTTGTTGTTTTACTTATAGTTCTTCACATTCACCACCGACACACATAATTTTTATGGAAACATTTTTGCATGTCCAAAACTCTTTCCCCACCGATGGCTCCTCCTTCTAGTGAGAGTTGTTTGACGCTGGGTTCAGCAACTAAACCTTTGCTTTAGTTTTTCGACCTCAATTCGTCTACCAACTTACCCAAATTTCCTATTTAATTTGTTTCTCCACTATTAACTCATTTGAATGGGAAAAATACAAGCCTTTACAAATATCCCAAGTTTTCAAAGGTTCTTTAACCTTGTACAAGTGTTTCTCACCAAACACTCAAAACACAAGCTATCCGAAGCTTGCAATCAACCTTAAATAGGTTTTGGTAGAAGAAAGAAATTAAGTCTTATTTTCTCTTACTATAGCAGAAGTTATAAAGATGGAGAAGAGTTGAAGTTACCAAAGAAAGCTCAATCAATGCTCAAGAGAAGAAAAGCTCTATTGTAATAAGTTATCTTAAGTGTAAATGCTTTGTTTAAATGTAAATGAGAGATTTTTGCTTAATATACATGTTTTTTTATATAAACTAATCATTTGAAAAGATTTGAGTAGGTTTGTGTTGCTTGATTACCCGCAAGTATATGGATCGCAATGTAATAATAAAAAGATTGTTCCCACGAGGAACGGGTTATGTTTACTGCTACTTATTCTTACCATTTATGTTTACAGCAATAAAACATTAAGAATTGAATTTATTATTCTACTCCTACTTAAACCCAATATATTAATTAACATAATTAAATAAGGATTATGACAACCTACTTAGGATTATTGATCATGCCTAAGATGTTCTTCCCTTCAAATAAAACATGTATTCATGCAATAAGTGTTTCTTTAAATGCACAATACACTCGTTAAAATATAATCCAACCTTTCAGTATAGGATTACTCTATTTTCTTTATCTAATTCTACATACATCAAATGCATTATTCTATCAAAGATTAATCCTAAATCTTGTTCTTTGTTTATTTCAACAAGTTAGAATTAATTTCGATAAACTAAGTTAATGATTCGAAATGCAACTTACTTAAAACATGTACTGTGTTTAAATAAATTCTATCTCTTTGATCTAACTGAATTATTTCCTTCTGAGAATATAATACCAGTTATTTGATTTAAACAAAGACTAAAAGATAACTTTAAAGAAACTTTTATTGAGAATACCGACATTACATCATTGTTTTGAGTAGAGAGTAACTAAGACCAACATACAAGGAGTCTTAATGAATAAGAGAAGATACAAGAAATCAAACTCTCACTCCGGAGGACGTCACACCTCAAGGAACTCCTTGATATGTTTCTGGCATGAACAAAACAAGTGACGATAATCAACTTGTCCTAAGTGTATTCCTTCTTATTTTTGTGCTGTCAATTTCTCCTTATTGATGATTGTTTATTCTTTCTTTGACTAGTATTTATAGGAAAGGATAGGAGAGCAGTTTTTAAGATGATTGGCTGGCCAAAATGGCGGTTTCAACTGGCTTTTGGCGGGTGCTTCCAAGGGGTTTTGTTGAAGCAACGCTACTCTCTGAAAAAATAGGCAGTTTCTGGCTTCTAGAGAAGTGATTCACACCCACGACCACTAAAATTGCGCTCGCGACTATTGTTACGTAGTTACTGTCAGACTTTCATGCATGCATCGTGCCCGTGTACTTAAGAGTCGCGGTCGTGATTCTCCCTGTCTTCCATACTTAGCCAAATTTTGACCCATTTCTGTACCCATTTGAAGCCATATCCAGTCCAATGCTTGAATTCCTACCTAAAACTTTTTCTAACCAAAAACAACACAAGAAATTGTAAAATAACAAAAACACACATGCAATCATGCATAATAACTTAAACATAATTGTCATTTTAACAATGTTATCAATTCCCCCACACTTGGCTTTTGCTTGTCCCTAAGCAAAACATTTTCTTCTTACTCTCGACAAATGTTTAAGAGATTATATTTTACCCTTTCAATTTGGACTTCTCAAATATTTATCAAAAACAAAGAGTAATTTGAGTATGAACCTAAGTCTTAAAGTGAATCATGCCATGTGAAAGAACTTTAACAAATAAAATCTAAAGTTAAGAATCTAACCAAATTTAAATATGAGATAGACAATTCTCTTTTCTTGAAATGAAAAATGGAAAGTACTTTGAACGAAATTAGCACACATGTATTGTTTCGTATCTCAAGGCATTTTTAGGTAACCTATTTCTATCACACAAAGTGGTTGGATTTTATGCTCCATACCACTTCTCCCCTTTTACCTCGTATGTTTCCTCATTGTATTGCTTTTTTTTTTTTTTAACTTTAAAGAAAACCTCAAGTGCTTACATTTTATGCTCCGTACCACTTATCACATTTTATATAATAGTTTTCTATTATTTCACTCAACTCGATTTTTCTCTCGAAATACCTTCATCCTTTATTGACTTGAAACAAACATGTATTATGGCTTTAGTTTCCCTTTTCTGCCTACTTTCATATTCAATTTAGGATTCATGTTTTTCTCACTTGAAATTATGTCTAGATAATTAACTAAAGATTTAAAATTTGCTAAAATTACTTCAAAATAACATGTTAAACTCTAAGTCAACTTAAATTCATAACATCAAATTTTCTTTGAATATTAATAAACTACTTAAGATTTCACATTTCAAAAGGATAAAGTATATAATCAATCAAACATGTAAAGATTAACCAAATAACCAAAGGTGAAATATGTCACGTACGGATTTTAGGGCCTAGAAGATTAGGTGCCTAAAATGATGAAATTAGTAAGGAAGTGAATAAATGAAATAAGAAAATGAAAATAAAAAGAAAAATAGAAAAGAAAAAAATGGAATGAAAATGAAAAGTTGAAAAGTTGAAAAGTCAACAAAGGTGGCCATGAGGTGGCCACCCAAAACTAAAAGATATAGACACTTAGAAAAAAGAAAAAAAGAAAGACAACAGATATTCAAAGAGAGAGAGAGGGCCACGGGAAGGGAAAGGAAAAGAGAAGAGAGGAAGAGAAAAGGAAGAAGAAGAAGAAGAGAAAGAAAAAGAAGAGTTTATCCATATACAAGGTTAGTTTGTATACTTTGTGTTAAGTTTAAAGTTTCTATGGATAGATTAGTATGTGTAGTGGACAGTAGGTTTAGGCTTGATTTAACCTAGAATTTGTATAAGAAGTATCTTGAGATGAAAACATGATTTTTAGACTTGAATCAAAGTAACAAAGACTAAAGTAGTGATAAAAGTGATTGAAGTGTTGAACTGGAACTAGGGTTCTGTGTGAACATTAATTTGTATTATTATTTTTGGAGGACCAAATGAGGTCTAAAACTTATGTATGATATACTAATAGAAAGCTGAGAATATTAGCTACAATTGTTCAGAACATCACTTGACTAAATTAAATCATTTGAAGCATGAAAATGTAGTATGAACTAACAAAGGTCAAAATTGTTGGGTTCTGGAATTTGCAGTATAGAGCAATTGATGTTACTGGTCATTTGGAAGCCTTACTGGATAGATAAAATTATGAAATTTGGTATGAAGCTTTTTTAGGATGTTAGCTACAAGTTTCATGTTTTGCACTTTGGCAAAAACCAAACCTAAATTGGTCAAAGGATAGGACAAAAGAGAGATGACACTGTAATTCTACAGAAATGTAAAGGGTGAGTTTGGTACTCAAATGGAGTCCAAATGACCTGAGATTTTGAGCAAATCTTTATTTCTATGTTAAGAAACTTCATTTAAATTTGGAGATCAAAATAACTTGAATAGATAGTTGAAAGAACTAAAATCAGCATATGTTAGCAATAAAGGTACTTTATCGGGTATAAGACTTTAGTTGGGTAGAAAGTGACTCAAATGAGTTTGGCATGAGCTAAAACTTGAATGGAAGCTTAAATATAAGTTGTTATGAAGTGTATAAAATTTTAGAGCATTTGGAGTTGAGTAAGTGAGGTTTCTTTCTCTGGAAAGGGAAGTGGCGACCAAGGCTTTCTTAAAGTCGCGGGCGAAAAATGGGTATAAAATTAGACAGTAACTTTAGTGCCAAACGAGTGCGACATTAGTTTTCGCGAGCAAAAATTGTAACCTCCAAGAGACAGTAACTTTGTAGAATTATTTGCGTGCGCGACTTGTTAATTCGCGGGTGCGACTTGTTCTAGTCAAAGAGAAACTTTAAGAAATGATAAGACTTGGAACATGTTTTGGAAATATATTCTTAGACTTATATTTATAACTTTTGATTGAAAAATACTATGGATGTCGATGGGAATTGTAATGTGAAATAGGTACTCGGAGCGAGAATATTTCGGAAGATCGAGTTAGAAGAGATAAAGGGAAAGCGATAAAAGGTAAGTTATGGGATCATTGTGCAACTGTGTGCACGATGATAATGTGTGAATAATTGTTGCTTGAGATTTTCTTAAATTATTATTTATTTGAAAACCTAGAGAGTAATTGAATTGTAGTTTGGAGCCACCACTGATATTTGATATAGATGTGTGTTTTTATGCAGGGAAATGAGAAATGAAATGTTGAATGTTTGTGTGCTTTATTTGTGATTGTGAATTGTGATTGAACTTAGTGATTGTTGGATTATATGTGAGTGATATGCTTTCATAGAAATGTGGAAATGATAATGAGATTGATCATAATGAGTTTGATAGGTATATGCATATGATGACATGAAATGCATACAACACATCATACCTGACATGTTAAAAGGGGTATGGCAGGTGATAACGAAAAGGAACCTAGCCAAGAAAAGAAAAAGAAATGGCAGGTGATACCGAAAAGGAACCTAGCCAAGAAAAGAAAAAGAAATGGCAAGCGATACCGAGAAAGAACCTAGCCAAGAAAAGAAAAAGAAATGGTGGGTGATACCGAGAAGGAACCCAACCATAAGAAAAAGAAAAGAAAAGGTGGGTGATACCGAGAAGGAACCCAACCAAGATATGAAAAGAAAATAAATGGTGGGTGATACCGAGAAGGAACCCAACCATAATATAAAAAAAGGGGGAATGGTGGGTGATACCGAGAAGGAACCCAACCATGGGTGCATAGCATGAATGCATCCATCTCATACATTGAGACATCACATATTGGTAATGATATTATGCATTGATGATGATAAGAGGAAATGATTGCAATGATTGTATTTATAGATATTTGATGACACTTAATGTGGTTGTTTGTCAATGCGCATGATTTATATTGATGTTATGCATGCTATATGTGGTGTGAGTATAGCTTACTCAGTATCGTACTCAGCGCTTATCTCTGATGAATGCAAGTGAGAATAGTAAAAGAAAGTAAGGAGATCAGTGAGGTTACAAAGCTTTCAGAGGTAGTAAAGTTGAAATTAAACTTATATCCCAAGATTATAGTAATTTTGTATTTTTGCTATTTTATAACTATCACAGTAGGACAGGGGCAGTATTGTAATAATAATATCGATATGTTGCGTGAGCTTTAATATGATAACTCTGATAAAAGTTTTGTATTATAATTGAATTTTGTAAAATGGTTTGTTTTTATGAAAAGATCTTTTGGTTTGAAATGATGATGTTGTTTTCAATGTTTAGAAATGAAAAAAAAATTCTATAGAATTTTTACAGAGCAACGATCCAATAATATCCCTTATAGGGTGAGTGGTGATTTTACGTAGTAGAAGTCGGAAGTCATTAGTCAGTCTGTGGGAGGCATGTCATGGGTAGATGTGACAAAAGATTCGATAGCAATCACAAAACAAGCATAAACTCACACATTCGCACATTCGCAGTTGCGACTCCAATAATCGCGATCGCGATACACCAAACAATCACACATAAACTAAATAATCACAATGTCGTGGTAGCGAAACCAATAGTCATGATCGCAACACATTCCCTTCTCCCATAATGAAGAAACACAATGTCCCCCACACTTAAGAAACACAATGTCCCCATTGTGTATTTGGAGAAGAAAAGCAAATAGTTGAAAAATTGTCACTTAAAAACAAAAACAAAACACAAATATTAAAAAGAAAAGAAAAGAAAAGAAAAAGGGTTAGAAAAACCTCATTCCTCCGCAGAATCCAGAGGAGACGGTGTGAACTCAATATTTTTCTTACATAAGTATGACATCCACTTACTAGTCATGCTCTTGTGTTCCTTGTCAATGGTATCCAACTTCTTGTCAATTTTCATTACTTGTCCTTGCAAAGCCGCTTGTGTTTCCTGCAAAGCGTCAACTCGCGATAATACTTGCCTCCAACTGTCAACTTCCTCCTCCTTTTCTTCGTTGTGAGTAGAAGATGTCGTTGGGGCTTTGCCTCTATCCGATCTACTGGCCATCATCCTATGTGCATGGGAAATTCCCGCATCATCAACACTCAACCAGACACGTTATTCCCATGTTTTCCATTGTTAGATAATGTTATCTCTTTCCTTAATTTCATCCACCATACCATCCCATTTCAAGAATGCACCCCCTAGATACTGAATATCAGCCGTTGGCTATTCCCGGGCGGGTGGAATAGGCATTCTGGCTGCACTTGCAAGGATTGGTGTCATACTAGAAACTCCCAATGTCGATTTGCCTTGATGACGGGAAGCGGTATAGAAGACCTAAAAAATAATTCCCGTCACATCAACACTCTTTCCCCGTGAAAGTTGACATCATGAGGCATTCAAATTGCTTTCCTTCTTCCTCTATATAAATAGGAAAATTCGCCTTGTATTTTTCAGAAAGGTATCTCCTTCTTGGCATGGATGAAGATGAACCAGCATGCTTCTTAGTGGCTCTCCTCTTGAACGACAAGATCATGGAATAATGGAGAAAACAAAAGCAGCAGATGGTGTTCGTTAGGCAGTCGCACCCGCGAATGTCCATGTTGCAATCGCGACTAAAGGTTCAAAACCCTCTGTTTCATTTGGGACTTTGGTTGGGTCGCTCTCGCGAATGATTATTGTCGCGGCCGCGACTAGTGCCCTAGTCTTTTTGCCTCTTTTCAAACTTGAATCGCGCTCATGACTTGGTTGATCGTGGTCGCGACTAGTTGTCCACTGAAAACAGAAGCTGTTTAAACAAGCAACTTAACACTTGAAAATCAATCTTCTTTTCCTTCACATGGAAAAAACATTATTAGACCTTTCAATCCTTATTTTGGCATTTCTTTAAAGAAAAATTAAAATAAAAAAATGAAATAAAGATAAAATATAATAAAATAGAACATTGTAAATCACACATAAGAATTTTCGCTAATGACAAAACACCATTCCCTGGCAAGGCGCCAAAAACGTGTTGCTTGAGTACCCGCAAGTATACGAATCGCAATGTAGTAATAAAAAGATCATTCCCACGAGAAACAGGTTATGTCCACTGGCTACTTATTCTTAACATTTATGTTTATAGCAATAAAACATTAACAATTGAATTTATTATTCTACTCCTACTTAAACCCCATATATTAATTAACATAATTAAATAAGGATTACAGCAACCTACTTAGGATTATTGATCATGCCTACGATGTTTTTCCCTTTAAACAAAATGTGTATTCATGCAATAAGTGTTTCTTTAAATGCACAATGGACTTGGTAAAATATAATCCAACCTTTCAGTGTAGGATTACTCTATTTTCTTTATGTAATTCTACATACATCAAATGCATTATTCTACCAAAAATTAATTCTAAATCTTGTTCTTTGATTATTTCAACAAGTTAGAATTAATTTCGATAAACTAAGTTAATGATTCAAAATGCAACTTACTTAAAACATGTACTATGTTTAAATAAATTCTATCTCTTTGATCTAACTGAATTATTTCCTTCTGTGAATATAATACCAGTTATTTGATTTAAACAAAGATCAAAAGATAACTTTAAAGAAACTTTTATTGAGAATACCGACATTACATCATTGTTTTGAGTAGAGAATAACTAAGAGCAACATACAAGGAGTCTTAATAAACAAGAGAAGATACAAGAAATCAAACTCTTGCCTCCGGAGGATGTCACACCTCGAGGAACTCCTTGATATGTTTCTGGCATGAACAAAACAAGTGACGATAATCAACTTGTGCTAAGTGTATTCCTTCTGATTTTTGTGCTCTCAATTTCTCTTTATTGATGATTGATTTTTTTTATTCTTTCTTTGACTGGTATTTATAAGAAAGGATAGGAGAGCAGTTTTTAAGATGATTGGTTGGCCAAAATGGCGGTTTCAACTGGCTTTTGGTAGGTGCTTCCGAGGGGTTTTGTTGAAGCAACACAACTCTCCGGAAAATAGGCAGTTTCTGGCTTCTGGAGAAGTGGTTCGCGCTCGTGACCACTAAAGTTGCGCTCACAACTATTGCTACGTAGTTATTGCTAGACATTCATGCTTGCATCGCACACGTATCCTTAAGAGTCACAGTTGCTATTCTCCCTGTCTTCCATACTTAGCCAAATTTTGACCCTTTTATGTACCCATTTGAAGCCATATCCAATCCAATGCTTGAATTCCTACCTGAAACTTTTTCTAACCAAAAACAATACAAGAAAACGTAAAATACCAAAAACACACATGCAATCATGCAAAATAACTTAATCATACTTGTCATTTTAGCAACGCTATCAGTTTGAAACATATTTTAAGGAAAAGTAGCCGTTATTTTTATATTGTAGTGGAAGTTCTAATTTTGAAAGTGTGAACCCCTCCCCAAAGATGGTGCCATGATGCATAGTGCAAATGACAATATAATAGGAATGGATACACTTAGGGTGTGTGTGTGAGTCGCCACTTAATTTAATTATTTAAGGGTAAATTAAGAAAAACCCTATGACTCCAGTTTTAATTAATCTAATTATTAGATCAATTAGCC
>CAOGCB010374944.1:0-13235 GCA_948266635.1 Cnidoscolus chayamansa | reverse complement strand
TGATAAACGCAGGTGAAAATAGCAAAGGAAATCAAGGCAAGCAGTGAGTTGAAGATAAAGTTTACAGAGGTAGTTTTTGTAAATGTGGATGTATCCCAAGGATTTTTGTGATGTATATATTTATAAATTTGTAATTATTATGTGAATAGAGGTAGTATTGTAATTAAGTAAACTTGTGTGTTGTTTGTATTAATACTGTTATTTTGGGTAAATACTTTTGGAAGCATTAATGATGGATTTATCATTTCATGATTTTGTTTTGAAATGAAGGATGTTGTTGAAAATGGGTTTTGATTGAATAGATAATTCTAGTTTTAAATTATTCGAAATGCGAAAAAAATTTATACGGGTTTTTAAGGAGCTGTGATGCAAACAAATCCCTTACAGTATGAGTGGTGGTTTCTCTGTAGAGGAAATAGGAAATCACTATTCATTCTGTGGGAGGCATGTCATAGGGGATGTGACACACCATATAATCTATACTTGGGGTAGGCAAAGTCAACACTAGTGCTTGTGTCAAACTTTCCTTCAACTGGTCAAAACTAGCTTGACATTGATCAGTCCACTCAAAAGTAACATCCTTTCTCAACAATCTAGTCAATGGGATTGCAATCATTGAAAATCCCTTCACAAATCTTCTGTAATAACCTGCCAATCCTAGAAAACTACATACTTCGCTGACATTTTTAGGTGGTTGGCAGCCTAGTACTGCTTCCACTTTACTTGGATCGACACGGATACCCTCTGTAAATATGATATGACCAAGAAAAGATATCTGCTCCATCCAGAAATTACACTTTGATAACTTCCCATATAGTTGCTTCTCCCGTAATTTTTATAAAACTAACCTCAAATGTTTTTCATGCTCCTCACGATTCTGTGAATACACCAAGATATCATCGATAAACACAATCACAAACTGATCCAAATAATCATTGAATATTGTATTCATCAAAGCTATGAATGTTGCAGGTACATTTGTCAATCCAAATGGCATTACCAGAAATTCATAAGGCCCATATCTGGTCCGGAATGATGTCTTTGAAATAATATTATCTTTCACCCGAAGTTGATAATAGCCTGATCTCAAATCAATCTTTGAAAATATAGTAGCATCTTTCAACTGATCGAACAGATCATCAATCCATGGCAAAGGATATCTATTCTTCACTATCACCTTGTTCAGCTACCTGTAATCAATACACATTCGCATTGTACCATCCTTCTTCTTCACAAACAACACGGGTGCTCCCCATGGTGAAATACTGGGTCGAATGTACCCCTTATCTAGTAATTATTGCAACTGAGTCTTTAACTCCTTCATTTCTGTAGGAGCCATTCTATAAGGTGCAACTGAGATTGGCTCTATACTTGGAATTACCTCAATTTCAAACTCAACTTATCGAACTGGTGGTAATCCTGGTAAATCATCAGGAAATACATCCGAAAATTCACATACTGTTAAGATATCATGGAGTTCAGGGGTCTCCACTCTAGTATCTGTCACATGAGCTAGATAAGCTGTACACCCCTGTAACATCAACTTTCTAGCTGTTGTGGCTAAAATCAGGGAAAATATAGTTGGTGGCTTACATCACTGTATCTTAATTCCCTGATATTTTGGGTCTCTAAACTCAACTGTCTTTTGTCTACAATCGACTATCGCTTGGTATTGCGACAACCATTTCATCCCCAAAATAATATCATACTCCTTAAATGGCATTTCCATCAAATCTGATGAAAATGTAGTCCCATACAACACCAAAGGACAATCCCTATATACTCGATTAACTCTCACCTCATGTCCTAAGGGACTAGACACCACCCTTTCAAACTCCAAATATTCCTATTTCCAACCCGATTTATTTTGCTAACCTCACATTAATATATGAATGTGAAGAGCCTAGGTCAAATAATATTAATGCCATATGCTCAAAAAGTAAAGTTTTACCTATGACCACGTCAGCTGCTTGCAAGTCTTCTGCTTGCCTCATGGTATATACTTTGGTTGGAGCCTCACGGGTTGGGTTCTGGTTTACCGAGCCTTGACTACCATCTCGTCTGGTTAGCTCTTGTCTACTTCTACCTCGATCCCGGTTACTAGAATATGAAAATCCTGAAGCTGATCTACCTGCATGTGGTCTATAACCTCTACCCTCAATAGCAGTATGTAGTGGCATTTCCCCTCTGGTACTACAGTCTCAAGCATAATGTCTCGTGCCTCCACATCTATAGCAAATTACCCCAGACATCTGACAGCAAGGTCCAACATGCACTCTGCCACATGAGGAACAAGCTCGTCTACTTTGGTCAATTAGCTGAGGTCTAGGCACTAGTGGCCTATAACTGCTTTGCCTCGGCATAAATGATCCTCTGAATCTCCCTCTATTAGGAAAACTGGAGGAAGAACCAACTCCTTTCGCCCACTTTTGAGCCTATTTATCCCGATTTTCATCTTCTTCATTCAAAGTTCGCTCTTGGTTAAGTGCATTAGCTATTAAAGCTGAGAAATCATCATAATTAAATCCTTGCACCAGCATTCTGATTTTGGGCTTCAAACCCTGCTCAAATCTTTTACGCCTATCTCTGCCTGTCATCACAAGATTACCAGCATAGTAAGCTAGTCGAGTGAACTCCCTATAATATTCAGCTACTGACTTGTCTCCCTATAATAGTCGAGTGAAGATTTTTGGACTAGAATGTCACCAATGACTAGTTTTCTAGCCATTGAAATCCTACAGACGGTTGTACAGTCTGCGCAGACTGTACTTCTGTTTGGATTCTATTCAAGATATGTTCAAAATTAACTTAGCTAAAATTATTTTGATTCTGAAAGTAGTTTAGCTAATTTCAAGAATAGTTTGCTAATTTGAAAAAATGGTTGGCTAATTTTATTTTTAATTGTCTGTTCAGAAAAGTGTAGTTCTAAAATTAGTTTATCTTACTTCAAAACAGATTTTTCTTGATTTCAAAAATATGTTCTAACAATTCATTTTGTAAAAATTTTTATGAATGAGATAATTTCTTTGGAAAATAAAAAAAATCACTTCTCTTGCATGTTTTTGCCTATCTTGACTTGTCTTCATTTCTGTTTGCCTTGATCTTCATATCATCCATTTATCTTCTTCTTTAGGTCTTGTTGTTTATGCATTCTGAAATACTTGAATAATTGTTAGCTTTTTTTCATTTAGTTTTGTAATTATCAAAATCAGTTTTCTCCTTATGGAGTCAACAGTAACAAATGTACTATATGATTTAATTGATTTTTTACTTCAATATATGAAGAAGCAAATAATTTCAAAAAGAATGTTAGGCGATATAATCGCATTTTTACATTTACATCTTTTAAGTTAAACAAAGAACTCACATTTGGTAGATGAGGAATATATACATTTCAAGTACAAGGACAAATATATCATGATCTTCTTACTTTATTGTTAGAGGATGGTAATTAGGATTGTGCATGGTTCTCGAGAGAACCGAACTGAACCGATAAATTGTATCGAACTAAACTAGAACCGAAAAGGAACCGATATTATGAGAATCAAATCATATTGAATCGAACTTTATTTAGCAATTTAGTTCTGGTTCTGGTTCTGATTCTTCATCAAGAACTGTACCATAATCGTACGAAAATCGAACCGAAACTGTACTAAAAATTGATTTTTATATATTGCTATAGTTGAAATATGTAATGTTATTAAATATAATATATTTTAAAAAATACTATTTTGTTTAATGCTGGTAAATTATTATAAAAATATTATAATAAAAAGTTTGTTTTTATTAAGATAATAATATTATTATTTATAATATTTTATTAACTAAAATTTAAAATTTAAGAAATATATATAATAATAAAATATATTTATTACAATATGCATTGTAATTTAAATTACAATCTATATAATTATTATTTATAATATATATTATTGTGAGTATAAATTTTAAAATATTTAAATTTATATCCATAATAAAAAAATTATATATAATTATAAATAGTTTTAATTATTATAATTTATCTTAACTATACATATAGTACTAACATAACTATCTATATATATAGTCATTACTGATATATATATATAATTATGTAATTATGTTCGAAAAATAATTTATTAATAATTTGATATAATAATTTTTTTATATTTATTAAAATTATATAATTTTATTTAAAAGATAAATAAAAAAAATTAGTATTTGGGCCTAACTATAAAGCTCAACTCAAACTATAATAAAGTTCAATCCAAAACATAATTAAGGATCAAGAGTCCTAATACAATAATACTAAAGGTAGACAAACACAACTTTACTATACAATCCTATCCAAAAGATAATTACAACCCCTTAGTCCAAAAGACTAAGACTCTCGGTCTACAAAAGTCTATATAAACAGGTTGAACCCCAGATACACACATTCTAATTGTCTACCACACATTCTATCATAGTCATTCTAATTTTCTATTATAACTTATTATTCTCTATTGTAAATTTCACATATTATTTTCTTTTCTTATAGCTTTCAAGAAATTTGCTTCATTATTTTTAAACCCTTATTTACTTAAGCACCAATGCGTGTTTTTTTCTTCTCTATTTTGCAAGTCCAACCATCCACACACTTCAATCAAATTTTTGGAGACATCATCACTAATTGTAAGTTTATGTCTAATAGTTTAAAGATGAAAATTTATTTTCTCTCCGATTTATTTTTTTTATCTCTATTTATGCTTTAGCTTTTACATTATTCAAATCTAAACTTCGACACCAAATACAACATATTATCATATTTTTCTCTTGTATCACTTTGTTTAAATCTAGATACATATTATCATTTTTTTTATTGCTTTGTTTAAATCTACATACTATTTTTTTTATTGGAGTATGTGTTCTTTGCTATTGATATATTTTAGCCACAAATTTGAACAAGTTTAACGTCATATTGAAAATTTAATATATTAATTATTCTTTTATATAAAAGTTGGAGCCAAATAATATATTGATTTTATCTTTTATTTACATAAATTTTATATATAAGTTGATATTTAATATTTTCTGTCCAAAATATAGATTTATATTTATTTTAAATTAAATAAGTCATATGATTCTAACTATTCAATATTCATAATTTTTTCTTTCTACTTACTTTCACTTAAATACAATAAAATTAAGAGATTACTCAAGATCCAGAAGTTATAGAAATAGTGATTCTAAGAACTAAAATGGACTATTAGGTATTGTGAGTTGTAAATTGACTTCGATATATTTTTTTACTTGTAATTAGTTTAAAATATTTATTTACTAACTTATTTCAAATTGAAGATGACAAACAAGAGGAAAGCTTGAAATTTATTTGATTGAATTCTTCTTTCTGGAAAATATTGCAACAAAACTTCCTCGAGCTTATAGAAGTTTTTTTTACCTTTTTTGGAAAAATATAATAGTAAACACTTTGTATTAATTTTATTTATTAGTGTTATTATAAACTTTTGGTTAGAAATAATATTCTAATATTATGAATATTTGATAATTGCATAACATTGAAATATTATATGTGTGTTTCGTTTGAAATTTTTTTATGAGATCAATATAGGAACCGAGGACTGAAATCGAAACTGAAATAAGAATCAAAACTAGAACCGAATCAGAATCGAAAGTGTATAGTACTGAGTCAAAACCAAAACCGAAATTGTGTTCTGGTTCCTAAAAATATGAAGAACCAAAGTTTGATTTTGGTTCTGGTTCTAGTTCTTACTAAGAACCGTACCAAAACTACAATCGAACACTCCTAATGGTAATCCCTGTTATTTCCGATTGTACTTCTATGACAACAATAATGAGTTACAAAATAGGATGAGAAGTATCAACGACACACAATTGAATGAAAATACCATGAAAAAGCTAATGAAAATCCTTGAAGAAAACTCTTATGCACAATTCTTTAGATCTTTAAATGATGTTGGTCCACATGAGAGCTTAGTAATCAAGATAGCAGTAAATATAAAATCAAATCAATGTGTATATAAATCATCAACTGCAGATGAAGTAGAGCCATTTGGATAGAAGAAAACAATCTAAGTGCTCCATTGGAAAGATAAATAATTAAACAGACCCATTCAGGACACACGTAAAGAGTTAAGCATTACTTGGGTTGCTATGATCCATTGAACTTAAAATATTTACAAGCAAATGCAAAGTGTAGAAGCATAATTGACCACATTGATGGCAGAAACTTCAAGTTCTTTTATACAAGGTTTTACATCAACCAACAATATGATAGAAAGCGAAGATAAATGTAAGTTATAATTGTATAAAAATAATATGCCTTTAATATATGAATACACACTTAGAAATACACATACACACTTATGTATATATATACACGCATGTTAAACAGAAGTAATAATATGATATATTTTTTTACAATCTTGGTTGTCAAAAAGCTAGATGGGAAATGTATCATACAAAAGTATTATTGTTAGAAGTTGAAAATTAGAGAAATTGACAAATTAGTGCTTTTAGTAGCTGGTCGTCTATTACAACAATTTGTAGTGGACATGTACATAAAATTAGAAACTATAAGACTGGACTATTATAGAACACAATAGTAACACATAAGGTCAGAACTGTGTCTAAGGATAGTTGGTACTATCAAAGCAGAAGAAACAAGGGCGGATAAAGTTGGCATAGGTAATGTATTGCAAGCATCATTCATTGGAGGACCTAGAGATATGCATAAAAGATACTTTGATGCAATGGCTTTGGTATAATGTTATGGTAAGCTTGACCTTTTCATTATAATAACATGTAATCCGGAATGGGAAGAAATAAAGCAAAAGCTCAAACCATCACGAACAACTCAACATAGATTCTGATTTTACTTCACAAGTATTTAGAGTAAAATTGTATG
Organism: Cnidoscolus chayamansa; assembly: GCA_948266635.1. Classification (NCBI taxonomy): domain Eukaryota; kingdom Viridiplantae; phylum Streptophyta; class Magnoliopsida; order Malpighiales; family Euphorbiaceae; genus Cnidoscolus; species Cnidoscolus chayamansa. The sequence continues at coordinate 6,328 of CAOGCB010374944.1, read as the reverse complement.
ACCTAAAAGACCAAGTGTAGGAGATCTTTGAAAAAGTTACCACACATGTGCATGTGATTGAATTTCAAAAGAGGGTGGTTGCCCCATGCACATATGTTAGTCATACTTGAATTGTGTTATAAGCTAAAAAAAACCATATAAGTTTGATAAATATGTACATGTAAAGATACCAGATGAGAACGAACATTAGAAACTTTATGAGATGGTTGTAAAACACATGATCCATGGGCCATGCGGAAAGCATAATCTAAAATTTTCTTATATTATTGGTGGAAAATGCAGGTTCCATTATCCTAGACCATGCTCCTAAAAAACAGTACAAGAAAAAAACAAAAATCTTATATATAAAAGACCACACAATAGACAAGAGGTATGCCAATTATTAAAATTAAATCATAAATCAAACTTACTTTTTAACATAATATGTGTGTGTGTGTGTGTGTAATAAAGAACTTAAGTGATGCAGGTCACAACAAGAAATTAAAAAAAAGAATGGACAACAAATGGAAATCCATATCTTTTGACAAGATATAATTGTCACATTAATGTTGAGGTATGTGCTGACTTTAAAAGAGTTAAATATTTGTATAAATACATTTACAAAGGACATGATAGGATTGCAGTTTATATGTCACATGAAGATGAAGTAATATATGAGATATAATATAGGTGTCTGCTCAAGAAGCGATGTGGAGAATATTTAAAATTGAGTTCAATGAAATAAACCCTCAAGTTTAAATTTGTCAAATCAACAAATGATGTCATTTTGAGAAAATCAAAACCTGGAAAATGTTGTGAAATAGGATCATGTATCAAAAATAATATTGACAAAATTCTTTATAACATGCTCAATTGAAGAAGAAGCAAGACAATTATTGTATAGAGAATTCCCAGAGTATTATGTATGGAATAATAACATAAAATTTTAGTCCAAGCGAAAAATAAGACAAGTAATATGTCATGTAAATTCAGCAAATCCAATATAGAGTGAAAGATATTACTTAAGGCTGCTTTTGAGCCATGTAAAATGGCCAAAATCATTTGATGACTTATTAACAGTAAATGATTACCAATGCCCAACATTCAAAAAGTCAACAATTATAAAAGGCATGCTTGAATCGGACAATAATGCATTTGAATGCATGAGTGAAGCAATCACATTCCAAATTCCATGAGAGCTAAGGAGACTCTTTGCCACTATTTTAGTATATTATGAGATGACATATGTTAGGGGTTTATGGGATGATGATTATGGTGCTATGTTAGAAAATTTTAAAAGAATGCACTAAGACTCCATGCAAACATAACTCTCATACATATTGAAGAGCATAAATCATCACTTATAGATTATGGGAAAAGTTAAAAAAAAATATGATTCACCTGAGATAACACAAGATCAATCATAATAATCAATTAATAAGTCAAGAAACATAATAAAAAAGATGGTGGTAGAAATACCACAAGAAGGCATCGATGCAATTCAAAATTTGAATATTGATTAGCTCAATGCATATAGAGTCATATAGCAAAATGTACATTCAAACACAAATGGAGTCTTCTTAGTGGATAGACCTAGAGGGACAATAAAGACATTCTTATACCGTGCACTACTTGCAAATGTGATATCTATAGGAATGTTAGCAGTTTTTGTATCATTAGAGGTAGCAACATCAATTATGCCAGGAGGTAGAACTGCTCACTCGTGATTCAATATATCATTGAGACCAAAAGAGTCGAGTATATGCGGGATATCAAAGTAAAGTGGACAAGCAAAATTATTATGCATAGTAAGTCTAATTATATGGGATGAGACACTCATGGCTAGAAGATTAGTAGTAGAAATAGTTGATAGAAGCCTGAGAGTAATAATGGATAGTTCCCAACCATTTAGATGGAAAGTTCTAGTGTTCGGAGGAGATTTTAGATAGGTGCTGCCAGTGATACCTGAAGCTACAAGACAAGAAATAGTTAGTACATGTCTGATGAAATCTTATCTATGGAGTAATATGGAAGTGTTGATATTGACAACCAATATGAGAGTTATAAATGATACTTATTTTAAAGAATTTTTACTTAAAGTTGGCAATGGAGAATAACCAATAACCAAAGAAGGTAATATTCTAATACTTGAAGAGATGATAGTAAGATATGAAAATGAAAATAATTCTGAATAATCATTTATTGAAGCGATATATATATTGTTAAAAGAGAGCGCAAGCTCTGCATAATATATGGCAAGTCGAGCGATATTGGGAATACAAATGAATATGTAGATATCTTAAATCAACAAATGCTAGACATATTTTCTGGTAAAAGTAACGTTTACAATAGTTTTGATGAATCAATTGATGATACAAATAACTACTATCAAGAGAAATTCTTAATACTTTGTTATCAAATGGATTACCTCTCTATATATTTGAACTACAAATAAATTATCTAATTATACTCTTGAGAAAGTTGGACCCTTTAAATGGTTTGTGTAATGGGACTTGAATAGTGTGCGAAAATTTTAATAGAAATATAACTCAAGCAGAAGTTATTGTTGGACAACATACTAGAAAATAAGTATTTTTATTAAGGATATCATTATCATCTGCACAAAATGAAGAATACCCCCTTCATTTTAAAAGAAAACAATTATATATTTGTATATGCTTTGCAATGACAAGAAACAAAGTATGGGGCCAAACAATATCAAATATTAGCGTGGATTTGCCACATGATGTGTTTTCTCATGAATAATTATATGTTGTATTATTTAGAGAAGTATCAATATCAACTACAAAAGTACATATTAAGTCAGACTATACAAAAATAGAAACACACATACAAAAAATATTGTCTTTAAAAAGATTTTGGTCTCACAAAAGAAATTGAATAAACATATCAATATTTAAATATATTATATTATATTATTATTTTAAAAATAATAACTAATTTTGAGGTTTAGTTATTGTTGAATTTTTTTTTGAAATTGATTAAGTTGCTACAACGAAAACTATCAAATATTTATATAATTTTTAATTTAATTAATATTATATTGATGCATTTAATTAAATAATAAATTAAAAATAAAAATTTATTACTTATTAAATTTACATAAACATTCTAAATATTATAAAATTAAAATAAATATAAATAAAATAAATATATAAATTAAAATCAACGTATAAAGCTCGTTAAGATAAAACTAGTGCATTTTTTTTATTTTAAATGTAAAAAAATAAAAAAAAATCTTATAATTTTTTTGCATGAATCAAGAAATCTAATAATTGAAAAATCATCGTTTTATTTATTTATTTATAAAAAAAATAAATTAATTTGAATTTAATTGAAAGTTAGAAGAATGAATATAAATTTCAAAATTACCATATTTAATAATATGAAAAAAAGAGACAAATGGGTGACTCTATCCCTCTCTCTCTCTCTCTCAGTTTCTCTCTCTACACATCTCTTCCACAAACACTCTCATGTCATTTCTCCCTGTTTCATTTTTTAAGAAGATAATTTAAATAAATTCTATTAAAATTCTGTGTAATTTCAATTTTTTTAAAAAAGAAATAAATAAAAAAATTTATTTTTTAAAAAATTAATACTTTTTTTATTTTATTTAGAATCAGGGGTTGAATTACAAATTACAAAAGTACAATAATAAAAAAATAATTTCTATATTTACACATGCAGCTATGATTCTATTGGTGCGAGGCATGCGTGCATATAGTTTTATTTTAACCAATCCACGGCCGTGGGGATGCGAGTGTCGAGCATCTTAGATGAAGCCTAGCCAGCCACGCGCACACTTCCAATGAATTGGTCGAAGCAAAAAGCAAAAAGGTGAAAATCACGGGCGTGGCTTTGGAGTTAATTTGTTAACAATTTTGGCTTTTAAATGAATCTGAGGGTCGCTGATTTCATTTGGTTTTAAAAAAAAAAAAAAGTTAAATTTGAATTTATTTTTAAATCCATTTAAGTTAATATATTCTAGAATGTGATTGTTCAAATATTCGTAAAGTGTCATATTTTTTTAATTAAAAAAATATGAATAAATAAATTTGGCTCTTAGATAGGATATAGGGCTTTGACTTTTATTATTATTATTATTATTACTTGGGATAACGAAGGGGCTCATGAATGCGATCATTTGACTCCTTCATTCGCCTACGTTTAGATTGTCATGCCTAACCTTTTTTTTAAGAAAAAAATAAATTAAAATTAAAATTAAAATTAAAATTAAATTATTTATTTTTTTATATTTTTAAAAGTTATTTAATTTTTATAATTTTAAAATAATAATAATTTAATCTATAAAATTAAACAAAATAATTAATCATTTAAATTTTTTTTAGTAGAATACAATTCATGAAGGCTGACTACTATTATACATTAAAAATAATTTATTTTTATTAAAAAAATAAAAGGGTTTTTAATAAGAGTCATGTAAGTGTTAATTTAAATATTTAATAAATAAATAAATAAATAAAATATAGATACATTTAATCAAATTTAAGACATGTTTTACAAAATTAGTAAGGCATGAGACGAAGAAGGGACAACTTCTCCCCAAATAAAACCTAACCTAGTTTAGTTTAGTTTAGTACTTTAGCTAATGGGAGTGACGTGTCCGCATCTCACTCTTCTCCTATCATTTCTCAATCCATTGACAAAGTTTTTTTTTTTTATTATTATGAGCTAAATATTGCAAATTCTATATAATAAAAAGAATGTGTCATGCACATCATTTGAGTAACAAATAAAGGGCAAAATACCCAAAAATAATTAAAAAAAAAAAACTTCATATTTTTCTATTTTTATCAATTATATCCTGCTATTAATAAAATCGTTAATTTTTTAACGGAAAAGTCACATTATCGCCACGTTTTTACTATGTAAATTAAAATAATTATTACAAAAAAATTATACATTTTTTAATTTTTCACAATTTTATCTCATATTATAAGATAACTAATTGAACTTCAAATTTTTTTTTAATTCTTATTAATTCTACTTATGTTTAAGAAGACTATTATCATCGATCGTGACAGACATGATAATGACATATCGATCTTAGTTAATTTTTAAACTAATTTTTTAACTATCATCTTATGGAACAATCCCAAATCATTTTTAAGTATAAATGACTAATTTAGTATGGTTAGTAGTATTTATGCAATAACTACTTTAGTGAAATAATAATTTTTCTCAACCGCGGAATAAAATTGATAAGGATTAAAAAAACTTAATGTCTAATTAGTAATTCTTATAATATGAAATATAATTTTAAAAATAATTTTACCAAATAATCATACCAAATCAATTGAGTAAATATTTCCAATAATTTTTTTTTAATTTTTCTTTCTTAATAAAATAATATCTAATTTACTTTTCTACCAATCTTTAATATTTTTAAAGATTATCTGAAAGAAAAAAATAGAGAATTAATTTAGGGGTTAATTAGAATTAATATGATATAATTGCACGGTGTATCATTTTTGTCAAAGATGGTATAAAATTAGTAAACATTAAAAAATTTAAGATTTAATTGATAATCTCGTAGTATAAAATAAAAAAATTGAAAAGTATATGATTTTTTTATAATTATATTAGTTTACAAGATGATAATATAACGATAACATGTTAAGAAATTAATAATTTTATTAAACAGTAGAGGAAAATCAATAAAAGTTAAAAATTATAGGGTTTAATTGACAATTTTTTTACTATAAAGTTAAAATTATAAAAAAAAATTGAAAGGCTTTTTTTTGATATTTATCCCAAAAATATATAAATAAATCGGATAGTATTATATTAAATTATAGATTATTTAGTGAATTCATTTTAAAAATAAGATAAAAGTATGAAACTATGTTTTCTTCCATATTATCTGCAATAGTATATGTAATGAGATGTTTCTCTAAGAAGAAAAGGTTTCAATTTGTTATTTAGATTCAAAGCTTGTTGGAGAGATGCATAAATAAACAAATTAAATAATAATAATAATAATAATAATAATAAAAGAAGCTAGGAATTGAATGAGAAAAGGTATAAGCATTAATTTGTTCCTCAAAATTTCATAAAAAGAATAAAAATAAAGTTGAGGGGTAAAATTACTTTTAATAAAATAATAGATTATGCATTTAATTATATAAAAAAATTAATATTATGTAAATTACACTTTCTTTAGTTATGGTTAATTTCCATGGAATAGAAGAAAATTGAGATTCTTTGAATTTGTTCCACAAAGGAGAATTATGACCCAAAGGGACAAAATTTGTCAAATAATCTATTGTCATTGTGTTGTGTTCTCGTTATTTTATAGTCTATATTA
>CAOGCB010374485.1:0-11750 GCA_948266635.1 Cnidoscolus chayamansa | reverse complement strand
CTTTCATCCAAGAAACTATGAGTGCTCCCACTATCCACCAAAATTAAAAGCTGTCTTTTACCATTCCTCCCTAGTATTTTGATAGTGTCAACCCCTTTACTACCTTCTAGTGCATGAATGGACAGTGTGGCTACTGTTTGAGGGTCCATGACACCTCCCTCCCCTTCTTCCTGCCGTACTTCCTCATCCCCATAGTCTACTGCCATGTTCTCCTCCATTTGCACAACCATCACTGCACTGGATTTGCAGTGGTGGCATGGAAAATATCTCTCCCCACATCTGAAACATGGATTGGGATTTCGGTTATAGGAAGAAGAGTTTGTATTAGTTTGATTTTTGGAAGTGTTTTGATTCATGGAACCTTGACTTGGGGTTGGTGTTTGGGTATTTCTAGTTTTAGAACTTGGTTATTTGGAAGGATTGGGGTTAAAAGGGGTCACAGATTTATAGGTTGAGGGGTTATTTGTTTTATTTTGGATTGGAGAGTGAAAAGGTTTAGGGTAATTCAAGTTTTTTTTAATAGAATTCAGAAATTACTCTTGAAATTTAGCAATCTGAAAAGTTTGGTTTAAAGTGTGGGGTTGAAGCATCCTCACCACATGTTTTATATCCTCCCTCAAACCACCAATGAAAACTGATAGGAAATAAGCTTCATTCAGATTAGGCATCACCCTCTCCACTCTAATCCTCAAATCTATCCTGATATTCCTTCAAACTACCCTCTTGTCTCAGCTTCATTAGCTGTTCTACTATGTCCTCTAGCCCTTCCTCCCCAAATCTACCACAGATATCTCTCTCAAAATCACCCCAAGAATGAGGTCCATTACTCCTAACCCAGTTATTAAAAATAAGCTAGCAATTCCCACCATATGCTCTCTTGTTACCCCATACACTTGAAAGTACTTCACATTTTCTAATCCAAGCTCTAGGTTCAGATTTTCCATTAAAAGTGATTAGTTTCACCTTAGGAATGAATCTACAAACACCTAGTGGGTCATTTGTAGTTCCCAAATTGCTGAAGTCCCTGGCAGAGATATTGGATCCTCTCCTGGGACTAGGAAGAAGGCCTTTGTTGCTCATTGCTGCATGTGGAGTTGATGGTTCTCCATCATTGCCAGCTACTGCCTTCCCTTTATCCACCATGTTTACCCCAAAAATATTTCTCAGCTCTTCCACTATTGCACTTCTAGAACTGTCTATGCTTTTACGAAACTCCTCATGCAACTCCTCCTTGTCTCTCCGGGCTCTCTCCAGAAACTGCTCCTGGATCCCCCGGAGCTGTTCTTCCAGCTCACCGAATTGCCCTTCTTGGTTTGCCATCGATCGCGTCATCATCCACAGACAATCGATTGGTTTGAAGTTGATTGGAGCTGGATTTAACCAGGCTCTGATACCAATTGTTAGGTAACTTTGTTTTTAATGTAGTTTAGAGAAGAAGAAAATGAAATAGAATAAGAGAGGATAGAGAAGAATAGGAAGAGAGAAATGGAGACTGTTTGGTAAATTTTTCTTTGCTTTTTCATTTCTGGTTCGTGCTACTTATAGTGGTGTGTGTTGGAGTTGTTACAACAAACTCTCCCTCCAATATTCTCTCTCCTGCCAGCTCATTATAACCACTTTATATGCACATGATTGCTATACCACATGCTCTTTTATTTGCTATTTCTGCTCCCTATGTAACAATAAAATTGATTCTGTTATAGTAGATAATCGAGACAATATTGATTACAGAATCCTCTCTCATTTTCACTGTATTCATAAACTTGTCGGGACGTCTTCTCCCATTTCAACAGCTTTTGTCTTAATAATGTGTCCTCAGTTCCTGATCCTGATCTCATTGCGTGCTTAAATTTTGATTATTCCAAATCTTCTTTATCTTTTTGCATGGAGCACTATTTTCAGTGTCCTAAGATTATGTTAGTCTCAGGGTAGAAACTTAAAGAGTTTAGATGAGAGAAGAAAAGAATAGGAAAGAATTAAGATGAGAAACAGAGAGAGAATGATAAAAGGGATGAGAGAATAGTTGAGGAATGACTGTTTGGATTCATTGATTCCTTCACTGAATACAAGCATCTTTAATATACTGGAGGTAGTCCAGTAACTACCTCAACAAACATTTGATTCTAGTCAAATTATTTTCCCTCCAAAACCACCCAGCTCACTGCCAGCTCATTTACTAACTACTAACCTCTCCTCCCACGCCTATAATATGTAACAGATTATTGCATTTATGTTTCTTTATTTTGCAGCTATCTTTTTTCATATAAAATTTTTGTTTCCTTTGAATTGTGGGTAGGCATATACTAAGAAAATTGGTCATTGGCTATTAGTTGTGCATTTGTCAACTATCATATATTCATATGTGTCTGATCGATGGAGCACTGAAGCATGCAAGTCTATAAACTTTGAAATCTTCAGTTCAATCATACCTCCAGTGAGCACAAGTGAAATTTGCAATTTGTCATATTTGCAGGAGGAATTAGTCATGGCTGTCCAGAAAATGCAGGTGCTGCAGGGACTTTATATGATTCCGTTCCTCGGAGTCTTATTGTCAACAATTACAACATGTCAACATATACTGAGACCCTTCTCTTGGATTTCCCTTATCAGCCTCTTTGGACAAATGTTTATGTTCAAAATCATGCCAGGGCTACTGTACCATTGCTTTGGAGTCGTGTCCAGGTTTTCAAAATTTTGAATTGTTAATTTCTGTATCCTCCTTTTCCCCCATATATTTTGCTTGAATTCTAGGGGAAACAAATAAGGCATGGGAAATTTAAATATTTCTCAGTAAAATTGACTAAAAGATAATGGTATTTGTTAGATTATATGAATTGTATGTGCAGTCATGTAAATGCAACATTTGTATACCCTTAAGAAGTTGAACTAGCAGTATTAAAGAAGTTGTATGGAATGAAGTCATATCTAGGATATAGGCTATAGCCTATATGGACAGGTGTGCTGAAAATGCATTTGCTGTTTATATATCTATGAATGTACATATCTCCATAGGACATAGGAGCACCAAAAGGACAAAGTAAGGAGATGTAATCAAAGGATCTATCTGTAAATTTGCGGCATCTTGTTTCTGATCTGTTTACACAAGAATGACTCTACTATCATACTTTTCTGCCTTTCTGGGGTTGTATACTCATGTTTTTTGGGCAAAAATCCCCCTTGTTGTGGTTTTCAAAATATGCTCAAGTATTTTATATGAATATAGTTGCATGTTGATATAATCCTCTCTATATGTAGGTCCAAGGACAGATAAGTCTATTGTGTGGTGGAGTGCTGAGCTTTGGGCTAGCTCATTATGGTTCATCTGAATTTGAATTATTGGCAGAAGAACTCTTAATGAGCGACTCTGTCATGAAGGTAAACAATACATGTCTTTTACCTTCACAAGCCTAGCATATCGACCTGATCTGCCACATTCTTTTACAACTTGCCTGAAATCCTTGTATTTGCAACTGTACTATTTTAGGCAATATGGAAGACATATGCTTTTCTCTGATATCACATGAATTCCAGAGATGTCCCTGCTTCCCATAAACTTGACCATTATTTGCTTCTTTGTGTGTGTGTTCAACTATCATACATGTCTGTAATCACTTTGGATTTGAGTCATTAAATATCTGTAGACACCTTTTTTTGGCGGAAATTTACAGCTAAGTCCCTGACTTATAATAAAACCCACAAATTAGTCCCTGATTTATGTTCAGGTAACAGTGAGTTCTTTATTTTTTCATGTAATTTAACACATGCATCCTTCTGTTAAAAATTACCCAAACTCAGTTAATTTATTATGAAATAACAGTAATGCCCTTATTGAAAAAAATCCTATTACCTGCTTTTGGAAGATTCTATCTAGCTCAAGCAAAGCCCGCTTCACTTTATTGATCTCTTCCTTCTTCCATCTTGTTTATGTTTGGGTATAAAGTCATAGAGGTTTTGTGATAAAATCTCTGGAGGGTTTGTTTCACATACTATTTTTGCAAATTCTCATGGTCTTTCGGTAACAACTGGTGTTCTGTTGATCAAATCCTTGGTTGGTTTTCTGAATATTGATGTTTTGGCAGATTTCTGTAGTGGGGTGGTGAAAAATCAAGGGTTAAAGCTAAAGGGGTAATCCATTTATTTGGTTTTAACATGGATTTTAAAACAGATTGATTCAATATTTTCAAAGAATGTTTTTTGGGTTCGATTGGAATTGTATGGGGTTTTAACTAAGGATTCTACTGTGGTGCTGGTGACTTTTGTATTCAATTGTATTTTGGGGTGTCCAATTCTGCGACCAAGGATAAGATGAGTTCAAGCATCACAGAAGGTTTGGTTCATAAGGGTAAGCTTCTAGTTCACGAGCAGAAAAATGGCAGCTATGAAGTAACATTGAATCAGTCGCTGAATTAAGTTCAATAAACAGTTTGTTTTGCGTTTGGATGTGAAACTTGAGTCGCAGCAGCCACTTTCTGTTTATAAGCTTCCATCCAAGCTTTGAGGTAACATTACATCAGTCGCTGGATTAAGTTCAATAAACAGTTTGTTTTGTGTTTGGATGTAAAGCTTGAATCGCAGCAGCCACTTTCTGCTTATAAGCTTCCACCCAAATCAATTTCCATCCCCCTCCACCAGAGCAAGATGCTTGAAGTTGCAGATCCTCCATCACTATTCACTACCATGTCTACATAATCCTCACCACTTGCATGATGCATGGAATCCTGCTTTAAAGGCTTAGGCTTCTTATAAAAGGCAATTTACGTGCCATTATCATAGGGGTCATTTTATATATAATATAACTCGTGAAATATGAGCATTGTGAGAGTTATTGATAGAGTAGAAGGTGCAGGAGAGAACAGTTGAGGTTACTAGGAGTAATTTGTCATTAAAAAAATTATACCTTGGTCAATGAAAGGCTAACTGAAAAATGGTTTCTATTTTTAACAGGAGGCCCAACACGTTAAACAGAATATAAACTAAAGGACCTAATCATTGTTCAAACATAAACTAGGGAATAATTTGTAGGTTTTGTTGCAAGTCAGGAACTTGGCTGTAAATTACCCTCTTTTTTGGTGGATGGATTTTGGGGGTAACTGCAGTCTGGTCTCCTTATATTTCATTTTTTTTTAATTTAATGTTGCTTTGAATATTCATTCTTAGCTATTGAATGCTGTTATCTCCATAGAGGAAGAATTTGGTGAGTTTTATGCATCTGCTTCTTTTCACAGCCTTAATCTGCGGTGTACAGAGCTTGCATCATAAGTTATGTTGTGGGGATATGACCTAATGCTTTCTTGTTCATATGTAATATAATCATGATGCATGTGGTGACTGTGTTTATTAAAACCACAGGTGTATGGGGCTTTACGCATGACTGTAAAAATATTCTTAATGTGGAATTCCAAAATAGTAATTGATGCTGGTGAAGATGTAACTGTTGCAACTTCTTGGCTTGAGTCAAGCAATTTAATTGTTCTCAAGGTACTCTTCTCACTGTCTTTTTGTTATTCTCTCTACTTTGTTGCCTGTAATGCATTTTTATGTACGACCCATCCTTTTATATCTAAAACAGGAATCGTCTGTCATTCAATCTAATGCAAATCTGGGAGTTCATGGACAAGGTTTATTAAATTTGTCAGGACCAGGCGATTCAATTGAAGCGAAACGTCTTGTTCTATCACTATTTTACAGTATTCATGTAAGTTGCTATATGATATATCTACTGTATTGTCTATGATGGTTCATGAGATATGTTTCTTGTATGTTGCATGGCAGTTTAAATCTCTCTCCCTCACTCTCTCTTTTTTGTGCTTTGGTGGGGGGTGGGGTGTTCAAAGTGGTGGGTAAGGTTGTAAACTGTTTAAAACATATAGTTAATTCTGATCCTTACTCTAGTTTTTGATAGCCATTTTCCATCAGATATTACAGAAGGAGGTATAAGAACAAGTGAGCTGGATACTAGTGACTAGTCGTTGAGCTGTTGTAAATGGGGGGAAGATAGGTTAGTAGTTGTTGAGATAGTTATAAAGCAGTTATTAACTGCTATATAAAGATTATCCAAAAGAATAACCAAGAAGATTCCCTCTTCTCCCTCTAAACCTACTCTCTCTCTTCTAATTCTCATCTGTTCCTCTCTCTTCTCACTCTAATTCTCTCTAAAGTCTCTGTTAGGTTTCAGCAACCCTAACCTTTTCCTTGATGTCCAATTCAGTGGTGATGTAAGAAATTGTGAATTTTGTTTACTATTTTACTAATACTTATGTATTATGCAACAGAAGAATTATACATTTATTGCAATGTGTGATTTACTGGTTTACGTCTAGTATATTTTGTTTATTTTTCCAATAATTTGCTGTATCCTTTATAACATGAAAATAATTGAACCTCACTGTTAATAAATATATTGTCAGTTAAGGGTATAAGTTAATGTCTAGTATTTGTTGGTAAATGCATTTTGTTGAGAATATAAATCTCACATCGGTTAGTTAGTATTTGTTTATTTTTCCGTCACTGCCCAACTAGAAGAAAATCCATTCTCCGATGACCGTCTCCGTGAAATTTCATTGCCAAAAACCTCTGTGTGGTCCCATGCGCCACCACAAGCTTCTGACGTCCCATTCACGCGCTGGCGCGTGAGCCGCTGTCTGATCATCAGTTGTTGATTTTTTCCGACCAATTGACTCGCCTTTTCATCCTGACTCCGGCTACCTAGCTCAGATCACCGGTCGTTGAATTTTTTTCCGACCGTTAAACTCGCCTCTTCGTTCCAACTCCAGCTATTTGATTAGTTGCTGTTGATTCGTCACTACCAAGTTATTGTTTCCTTTCTTCTTGGACCAATTTGTTATTTCCTTTGTCTGTTGTTGTGGGGACACCGACAGACATCCAAGATGCTAAATTAGGGACAATTAATATTGCTAATGATAATCCACACCTTCAAATTAGCCTAATTAAACTTGATGGTAGTGATAGTTATTTAGTCTGGTTTAGGTCAACTTTGTTATTTATCAAAGCCCGCTGATTGCAAGGATATATTAATGGAGAGAAGATCAAACCGGCTGTTTTTACCATTGCATTCAGTCAATAGGATTATGAAAATTCCCTTGTTATGTCCTGGCTGATAAATTCCATGTACCCTCAAATTTCCAAACAATATTTATTGTTGGATACTGCTGAAAAAATTTGAAAAGATGCAGCTCTTACCTACTTACGCACGGGTAATGATGCTCAAGTTTTTGAAATTCGCAATAAAATCCATGGCACAAAGCAATGTGAGTTGACACTCTCTTAATATTATTCTAAATTGAGTAGATTATGGCAGGAATTTGATTATTATTAGGACTTCCAAGCGAATTGTACTAGCGATGCAGTGAAGTTTCATCAGTTTGTACAGAAGGAGCGGGTCTATGATTTTTTTGGCCGGATTGAATATTGAATTTGACCAGATAAAGGTCCAAGTCCTCGGTTTTCTAATCTATTGAGCAAGCTTATGTGCTTGTACAACAGAAAGAAAGCAGGAGGAGTGTCATGCTTTATTCTTCACCAATTTAAAAATCCGGGTTGACTGCAACTACTATTCTTGAACAATCCAAGGCCCTTGGTTGTAATAAGGATCACCTGTACTGTGATCATTGTGGGAAACCTCGACATACTAGAGAGACTTGTTGGAAGCTCTATGGTCGACGTCTCCATGGTCGTGGGGGGAAGAAAGATAACTCTTCTAAAGCTCAAGCTCACTTAACAGAGACTGGAGAACAACACAACATTAGAAAACACTTTTTCACCTATCGAGATCTAGAATCTCAAGCGACTCCTGTGGAATAGACACAGAGGAAATAGACAAGGCAAAGGCTCTATATGCAGGTGACAATCAATTTCAATATGTTTTGTTTGCTCATATAACATAGGACTCAAGGCAATGTGAAGAGTAGCTTGATTATCACACTTTAACTTTGCAGGCAAAGAGATCTTAATTCTAGTCTTTTAGTAACGGAGAAATCCATAGTACTTGACAAGCTGTTTGTGTCATCACTCTATATTTTTATTCAACACTAGATTGAGAAACTACTAAGATAATTCCAACAAATACATGGTACCTCGAAGTTGATCTCTTATCAACATTACACCTTGCCCAATCTGAATAAAAAAACTCAATATTTGAATGTTTATGATTTCTATATAAGAGGTCATGTCCTAGAGCTCCCTTCAGATGTCATAGAATTTGTCCTAAAGCTTTCCAATTAGTAACAGTGAAAGCAAACATAAATTGACTTACTACACTCAGAGTATGTAATATAAGGACTGAATTACTGTCAAATAGTTCAACTTTCTAACCGAGTTCCTATATTTCTTGGATCGTCAAATAATTCACTATCATTTGCTGTATGTTGGAGATTGAGTTGTTGTTGCATTGCAAGGCTTGACACTTGTTTTCCTGTCTCTACTAGAAAATCTATGACATATTTTCTTTGAGATAAAAAGATACATTTCCTGCTCCTCATAACTTCAACATAATCAAGTCTTTTGTTTTGAAATGGTCTTTAAGGAAGGATTCGAGAGATGAAATTCCTATAACATCACTACCTATAATGATTCAATCATCCACATAGACTACTAATAAGATCAGACCATTCTCATAATGCTTATAAAACTCTAAGTGATCAGAATTGAGTTGTTGCATTGCAAGGCTTGACACTTGTTTTCCTATCTCTACTAGAAAATCTATGACATATTTTCTTTGAGATAAAAAGATACATTTCCTGTGCCTCATAACTTCAATATGATCAAGTCTTTTGTTTGGAAATGATCTTTAAGGAAGGATTTGAGAGATGAAATTCCTATAACATCACTACCTATAATAATTCTATCGTCCACATAGACTACTAATAAGATTAGACCATTCTCATAATGCTTATAAAACACTAAGTACTCTTCTTCATGCCAAAATTTTGAACCACCTCATTAAATGCCAAACCGAGCCTGAGGGCTTTTCTTTAACCATTTGAGGATTTGTGAAATCTGCGTACTTCATCTGACTCCCCGTTAGCAACAAACTCATGTGGTTGCTCCATATAAACATCTTCGTGAATATCCCCATGGAGGAATGTGTTTTTGTTATCTAACTAGTACAAAGGCCAATTATATATGATGGGTGTTACTGTTACACTTGCAAATCATTGGGGCTTGTGTATAATGGTGCAACAGGTAAAGAGTCCCCTCAAAACCTGTATATAATGGCTATTATACTAAGTAAATTATATTATTTTGTTAAGATCCATTCAATTGATTGAATTTGGTGAATATTGTTCTTGAGTTCTCCTGCAGAAGCAGTAAGGTTGTTTTTCTCGCCATTTATCTATCTATTGATTTATTCCTGATGTGCCTGAAGGTTGGACCTGGATCTGTTCTACGCGGTCCACTGAAGAATGCAACAAGGGATGCTGTGTAAGTTCTGGTTTGTTTGTTTTCTTTTGTGCTTTATATTTTGATGTAGCCTAAGTTCTGTGTTTTACTTGTCTAGGACACCAAGGCTCCATTGTGGACTTGAAGATTGCCCTATCGAACTCCTTCATCCTCCTGAAGATTGCAATGTGAACTCATCTTTATCTTTTACTCTTCAGGTGATCAATAAGACTGCTTGCAAGTTATACAGTGGAAATTATTTATTTGAGTTTATCTGATTGTTTTGTTAAATTCAGATATGTCGAGTGGAGGATATCACTGTTGAAGGACTTATAAAGGGATCTGTTGTCCATTTCCATCGTACAAGAACTGTATCTGTCCCATCTTATGGAACAATTAGTGCATCTGGGATGGGTATGTTCTATAAGATTCTTTTATTATGATCATTGCTCACTGACATTCTCTCTTCACTTTTTAACGCTGACACCTGCAGATATTCTATGTGCCCGCAAATGAATTGAACATGTCTTGGATGTTTTAATAAAGATAGAATGCATATATTATCCTCGAAAGCCTTAGATACTTGTTTTGGATGGCAATACAAACCAACGTGTTTATATGTGTGCAGGCTGCACAGGTGGTCTTGGTAGAGGTCAGGCTTTAGAAAATGGTATTGGCAGTGGTGGTGGCCATGGAGGTAAAGGTGGACTTGGATGTTACAATGGTAGCTGTGTTGATGGTGGTATTTCATATGGAAATGCAGAGTTGCCTTGTGAACTTGGTAGTGGAAGTGGAGATGAAAACTCATCCAGTTCAACTTCAGGTGGTGGTATCATAGGTAAGCTTATCTTTTCTCTTGATTGACTGAACAAGTACTTCATTTACCTTTCTTTTTTGCGTCTATTCTAAGTACATTATAGAACAGCTGCAATATATAGTGCCCAAAATAGCTGTGTAGTAGTTTTTAGTGCCTGCATGTGATGTTAAGCATAGTTGTTAGAATCGTGCAATTCGCGATTCTAATGGAATCGCCATGAAAACGATTCAAATCTTATATGAGAATCGAAAATGAACGAGAATCGTTCATGAATCTGTATGAATCGATATGAATCGGATGAATTGATACAATTTTTATTATTCACCGATTCATAGAGAATAGAGAGCAAAGTACATGAAAAATTGATGGAAAAAAAAGAAGAGGAAAAGACTTGAGAAATAAAACTAAAACCCCTGCAGCAATGACCCTTAACATACCTGTGAAAACAAAAATTTTGAGAAACTCGTCTCTTTGAGAAACCCAAACAATAACTCTTCAATCTACAACAAGATCTCCTCTCAATCTCACCCAAAAGTTGAAGCTGCATCTCAATCTCACGCCATTGCAGCAGTAAGAAGCTTCATCACAGCCGCAACACTTTCATCGTTCGACAATCTGTTTTGCTTGTGTCGTTTGTTTGTGCCCATTCCCAGGTTTTTATCTTTTTTTTCCCTATGCCCAAGTTCTTCTCACTTTTTTCTTTTATTTTCAGTTTTGTTAGTGCACTGTGCACTTTTTATTTATTTAATATTATTTTTTGTCTTCTTCTTGACTTCACAATTACACATGTTAATGCCACTTTCTTCTTTTTATTCTTTCTCCCACATGTCACAACTCACACACTCCACCACATCACATATCACACACTCCACTTTTTCATTCCCATATTTTTTTAGGTTAATAACATTTATTTTTCTTTCATTTTTTATAAATTAATTTAATCAATAGGCAATGGTTGCATTTTATTTAAAAATAGCAAGATGTTTAAAAATAAAAATAGTAAGTTGCATAATAATATATTTTCTTATTATAAAGAATTATATTATTATATTATAAGTTTTCTATAATCCTATTTAATTAACTTTTGAGTTTGACGAATATAAGGTTATTAGATTTATTTGATTATATGTATGGTGTGTGTGTGTGTGTATATATATATATATATATATATATATATATATATATATTGACAAATTTATCGAATCTTACGATTCGATTCTCGATTCGAAAAATGAGAATTTCGATTCTCGATTTGACAACTATGATGTTAAGATATCAGTCTGTTTAACTAATTTTGATCTGTAGTTTCATGGTATCTTGATAATGGACTGTTTGTTACTTCATCATTCCTTATTTATCCAATTCTAGGTTAAGGAAATTGGGTATATTTGCGTCATTGTTATAATTTATTTGTGAGTTGATTGCTACTTTCACTTGTTTTTGTTCTTTCCACTTCTATGAACAGTAATGGGTTCATTGGAGCATCCCTTGTCAAGTTTGTCTGTTGAAGGCTCAGTGAGAGCTGATGGAGAAA
>CAOGCB010374466.1:0-17528 GCA_948266635.1 Cnidoscolus chayamansa | reverse complement strand
TTAATCGATTTATTTTTTATTTAATTTTAAAAAAGATATAAATTTACTTTTATTAAAAAATTAAATTAAAAATATAAATTAAATCTCATAAAATTAAAATTTATTTAATAAATTAATATTTCAATTATTTTAATTTATTTCTTTTAAAAACTAAAATTTTATGAAATAAAAAATTAACTAAATGGATCTTATTAAAAAAAATTAAACTGAGCAAATTAAATAAATTAAATCAAACCAATTCTGATTTAATTTTTTGGTTTGAAAAGAATACTGCACCTTATTAAATGAATTGATAATCTTATAATAAATAGTAATATTCCATAGAATGCAGGGGAAGATGATCATATTATTCGAACAAAAAGACTATTAGAAATTTTTTATTAAATTAGTTTATTTTTATTTTGAATTTTTAGCTTTTATTTTGCTATAGTAATTTAGTTACGTGCATATTTCTTTATTTTTTCGATTTTTGATAATTTTTCACAGTTCTCGTTTTGATTGTCTAATTTTTTAAATTCGTTCTTTTTAACTATTTCATCCTTATAATGACTTATTGAAGGCAACAGGGTTTTTACTTTTTATCAATAAATCATGCAATGCTAGTGTGTTGTTATACCCGCGATTCTATTAATGAAATTTAGCTCATTGTTTCCGAATCATTTCCACCTATTAATTTGAGCATATTGATTTATTGTCGAACAATTTAAAAGAGTATGGTACTTTTAAAAGAAAAGGAAGATGCTGCCATATTAAAAATAATATTATTTATGAATGTCGCTATTGGAGCATAAAAGAAGCAAGAATATGGAAGAGGTATCTACCTCTCATTACATCGACAATTTTCAGCTATGAAAAGTATCCAACCTCTCGCATAAAAAGAATACCCAGCAAACAATATTACCTTATACCAATGAAATAAAAGGAACTCGGCCTGATACCAATGTTACCTGATTCAATATCTCCGGCACAATTTCAACACCTAGACTGCAGCCTGCAATAATAAACGAATGGGCAATGTAAAAATGAGCTGGTAGAAAAGTTAACATATTCATAATTAAAGATTAGTTATTAGCGAAGAACCAAAATATTAAAGTAAGTTTGATAGTATGTCACTTTACCTTCTCATCTTTCTCGGTAAAAATTGCTTTAACTGCCTCAAAAACCTCTTCGACTGATTTAGCAGCATCAATCTGCAGGTTGGAGCAACAAAACTGATGGTTAGAATAAAGAAAAATATATATTAAAAACACGCAGATTTCACAAAAAAAAATGCATTACCTTCCTAACTTTTCCCTTAGAATTGTAGTACTCGATCACTGGCATGCTAGATTCTACAAACACTTTAAACCGCTTCCTTATTGTCTCAATGTTATCATCTACTCTTCCCTTCTCATAATGGAAGAAGGAAAAATCAACACGCAAAATAAGAAAATTGACCCAAGAAAATGAAGCGTTACAAGCTTGTACAAACACACACAAAAATAGAGGAGACTCATTCATCCAACCTGATTCCTATTCAAAAGGCGTCTCTCCATCTCTTCTTCAGAACAATCAAAGAACAAGACAAACCGAGGCTCAATTTTGGTCTGCATAACCATACTTTTAAAAGTTAATGAAATTAACTGCAATATATATTAGATCATTAGTTCTCTGCTTTTTTAATGAAATAACAGAATTCTATGAAGGGCAACAACTGAAAAAGATTCACAAGATAAGAATTTCCCGAACCAAGTGTTTGTATTATAATAACAAAGATAATTAAGTCCTCTCCCTTAGAAGTCAAATTCCCTCTGAACTATCCAAATTGAGAAGCTACTAGCTGCACAAAAGCAATGTGCCCTTTCAGCTGCACTCCTCACCATCAACAAATCCAGCTACTGCCTGACAAACCCTCAGTCCCTCACCAGTAAATATACAACTTCATGGTTTACATACAAAGTACAAACAAGTGAATAATGGTTCAGCCGCACCTTTGCAAGAAAATTTCATCAAAATGTACTAGGAGAGCTACTCCAGACAAGGGAAATGTATGCATAAATTAATACATCTTTTTAAATGAATTTGTTCTGAAAATGTGAATTAAGGGCCTTACTCCAATGCTATTCTGTAGTTGCCACTTAAGCTAGACCCAAGGTCATTAAAGAGAATAAGGAAACAGAGGATTATGTAGAAAGCTTACAATAGATTCGAATGCTGCACGGTTTTCCTCATTACGAGGAAAACCATCAATCAGAAATTTGTCATTGTCATGTTCCTGCATTGCTTTTTGAAGAAGCTTAATTGTTACCTCTGAGGGCACAATCTTCCCCTCCTTAATCATTTCTTGAATCATGGTTCTGTAGCCCACAGGAAACAGAGAGATATTGTTATCAATAAGATGCAAAAGGAGTTGCATAACCAATTCCAATATCTATATAACCAAGTAATGAAATGTGAAACATCCATGCAAAAACAGTTGTAAAGGAAGGCACCAGGTTCATCTAATGAATAAGCACGGCAGATGCAAGTAATTGTATTCTGGAAAGTACCCTCAGTAGAAAATCCAAGCATTGCAAAACAATCAAGGATAGAAACCATTGGATTCAGTAACAAATTATTCATAAAAAACACAGAAAACACTCACAATGACAGGGAAAAAGATCAACTGCTGAGAAAGAACAAAAGGAGTCATCAATTAAAGCTGAGGTTAATTACACCATCATGCTGGAGAAATCTAAGACCTTTAGTCTCAAGAACTTTTAGAAATGCCCCTATCTTGCTAGTTTAGTAAGGATGACTGTTTTTAGATGTTAATTTTAGCTCCTGGAGACTCAAAAGGAATAAAATCTAATGAAATCAGCATACTTAGAAGTGTGTGCATGTGCTCAGCATCTATGCCATACCCATTTTCGGAGCCAGAATTGATTTCTGCTCGAAGAAGATCTCCAGCACTGAGATGAGTATAACCAAAGTGCTGGACAATATTTGCACACTGGGTACCCTTTCCACTGCCTGGGCCACCTGATCAATCATGTTGAAAAATAATCTACATCACAAAAATATTCTAAGAATACATATGATGCAGGAGCTTAGAATTACTCTAATATAATAACAGCCAAAGACAATTACTAGCCCCTATACTATAATATCATGAACACATGCCAAAAATGTTTGCATGTGTATACAATTGCAATTGACAACGCTTTTAAACTGATGTAGTGAATAAATCAAATGGTGTGCGTGATTCAGTGCCTCTTGAGATAATATCACAAATAGAGCTTCCACAAGATATATAATTTATCTTCAAAGGTAACAAGATAAAAGAAGAATTAATATAGTTCACCACCCATCTTCAGGTAATCTCCACCTGATGGAATCTCAAAACTTAATATTAATAACACTGCATGAACCTGCACCGTTTCTCTGAAATCACACCCAGATTATAGAAAGAAAGAATAGAAAATTGATGCAAATTCACAGTAAATTGTTTAATTTATAAACATGAAGTACAGTTAATCAGGCGTTAAGTTTATGAACAATTAAGGAATCATGAAGGTGAAAATATACCAAGACTTCCAATAAATCTGAACTAAATGCTTTAAACAAAATACTAACCCAAAACAAAAACAACTGTAGGCTTCTTCTCAGCTACATGTCCATTTTCCTCCTGCAATTATTAATATAACAAAGTATTTTACTGATCAAAAAGTATCTTAAGATAAATTATTTCATGATTTAGTCATCTTCTTTTGATTTTCATTTCTTTTGTTCACGATGTGGTCAACTCTTTCACCTTTTATTTAGTGTTCTCGTAAGTACTTGCAGACAACAGAAATTTTGATTTCAAAAGTTAAACGCACACAGGACTCATTTTGACATTTGCTTATTTACCTCCCGCTTGATATTGAAAATTTTAACATTCCATGAAAATTGATAGGTTCCATTGTGAAGTTACCTTTATTGCAGCATCAACAGAAGTCCCCATAGGTTTTGATAAGCTTGTTTATCTGAAGAAACAACAGCATAGCATAGTACGTTAAATATATAAAAAAAAATGCTAGGATTAAATCCTGCAAAAGAAAGTTATGGCAATAATTTTTAGCAATTTGGATGGCGCCAATGAAAATCAATTAAGATATTCAGAATAAAGATATGCAATCAAGCAACAAAATCCACTATTTTGGAACAGAGTCATCATAGATGATGTTTCAATCAAATATCACATCAATAACAACTTGACCAATTAATTTAGCAAGCGAAGGCCAAAACGTTTCAAAATAAAGCAAGGAGCATGTAACAATTTACAGATAAACCACACAGATCTGCATTATTTACAAGTTTGATCCTATACACAAACTTCTGATATGTCAATGCAAAGCCATATTTGGAGTCAGTCCTATCGAAAAAGAAGATTTTTCCATTCAACTCCCAGCAGATCCAATTCTGAGACAACACATCAGTCCTCAGAAAAATTAAACCTAACATGGACCAGATCCAGGCAAAACTTATAGATAGAGTGAAAACAATCTGTTTTCTGCTCTGTTTCGTAATTGCAAAGTTAAAATGAACCAAATACAATTGTTTAGCTGCGTTCATAAATTGAAAGAAAAATGTAAGTGCAACGGTAGGAGATCTGTATTTTCCGGAGTTGAATGGGGGATCAGATAAGCGCAGATTCGGAGAATTAAAAGTAAAGAGATGAATCTACTCAACGGAGAAGAGAAACTATCAAATAACCATGCAAAAGGTGGAGAGGAAAGGAGATCGAGAAACTTACCTTTTAACGGAAGTGGAGGGAACTGAGATCCGAGTGTTGGGAAGTTGGGCAGAATGAGAAGTGCGCTGCCTCGCTTAAATATTAGTCGTTACTTAAAACGCCTCTCTTCTTCGTTTCAGCGGTTTCGGTCGGTCGGGGTTAAATAAAAAAAAAAAAAGAAAGAAAAAAAGAAAGTAACTTTTACAAGTCTTGATGCACTTTACGTAATTTGAACGGCTAAAAGCCCATGTTTAGGAGCAACTTCTCCACGTTGAGAGTGAATCTTACGCTCGGCTTGATGGGCTCTTTTTTGGCTGTTTTTTTAAAATAAAAATTTCCTCTAAATAATGACATTATTAATAAATCAACCACTATATTTTTAAAAAATTATTGACATATTTCTAAAATTTGATTCTATTCAATATACTTTTCCTTCATTTATTTTGGTGTTTGAATTATTTTACGAAAAATATTTTTAATATTTGTAATATTTAAAATACTAAAAAATTATAAATTTCTTTTATTTAAAGAGAGCAACGTTATGAACTTTGAAAAAAATTATTAATATTTTTATATGCATAACTTTCTTAATATATATTTTTTATTTTTAATTAATTATTATTTAAAAAAATTATATATAAAATAAACATATCTTGAAGAAAATATTAGAACACCCTTATGAAAATTAGGATATTTAATAAATTTTCATATAAATAACTATTTATTTCAAATTGGACTAAAAAGATATAATAAATTGTTTAATAAAATTAAAGTTTTAAAATATTTTAATAATGTTTTGAAATAAAAAAAATAAACTTATTAATAATTAGAATATTAGAAACATTTTTATAAATCTTCTGTAGAAACTCAAAATTACATTGACCATATAATATAATTAATATGGTTTTCATACAATAGAGTTAGGCCGCCAAATCATTCTTCGTACGATAAAATATCAAATGTAATATCTCAATTGCTCATATTACGAAAATTTGCTGTCTCTTCCTACATATACATAGATGCCCACATCAACTGGAATGACATTATGCCCAACTATACTTATTTTTATCCCAAGAATCAGAATTCCATTCTCCACCCAACTTGTTTATCTAATTTCCCTCAGTTCCTCTTATTCCTTCCAATAATGCAATAGAGAGTAAATGAAATGAAGTAAATCTATTTTAAGTGGCAACAGATATACAACAGAAGTTTGAAATAGCTATCATATTTTTAATCTAATCAATGATATTCCATGGACAAAAACAAGTCATTTATCCCACTTACAGAATTCTTCCACCATATAGAACAATCTAATCAATTTTCTGCATGAAACTTAACTGCGCCTCTTTATGTCAAAATGGCCTCCAATGCTCTAACTAACCAATGCCCCTCATACAGATTATTATTATTTTTTTTTGTACAATTGGCTACAAATACAAACTCAAGACCTCATAGCCTTAAAAATGGCACAAGTACTAATGAGCTAAAGCTCATTGGTTATGCAAATTAATCTTTAGTCAAAAGATGAGAGAACATTTCTATAAGACTAAGTAATGTGGAAAAAGAAAATAATGCATAAAATATATGACTCAATTAATGTGAGAAAATTAATCTTTAGTCGAAAGATGAGAGAACGTTTCTATAAGACTAAGTAATGTGAAAAAGAAAATAATGCATAAAATCTGTAACTTGTTTGGCCTCAGCCTCCAAGCTCCATATGGTGCAGAAAGAGGTTGCTTCAACAAATTTTGAGAATTTAGGTATGCTGTGAAGCCACCTTCACCAACTTGTTATCCTCGAGACAGAGTAGGACAAACCATAACGATGCCCACAAGTAGTGAAGTGGATCGATCATGTAGGCAAATGTGGATTGTCTTGTGTGGTTTTCATTCTTCCGATCCTCTTCATCTGGGCCACCAGGAGTTCATGCACTTTAACTTTTAGCTGCAGAGAGTGGGTGCATACCACATTTGAGTTGCAGCACAATCATAGAAAACCATCTTCAACTTAAGAAGTCAGCAAAATAATTACTACTGATGAATATGACATGGTAGAATACTACAATTTCAACATAAATGAATGTACTGAAGCATAGTAAATCTCAACACAATGCATAAATAATTTCAGATTGGTATGCATAATTATAACGAATTTTAAAATGATAACTAGGTAAGCAGAAGAAAAGTCCCAATTGTGAATATGCCCTGGTATAACTTTTCCAGATTGGGAATGCAACAATACCAACGTCAGTACATACTAATATCCCGACTCCCACATCAAAGCATAGTGACCATCCATAGTGGGTCATCTCCTAACAAGATTGGCCCACAGGTTTCAAGTCTTCTATTTACCTACGTGAGACCAAGACAATTCACATTCTGGAATATGCCATAAAACTAGTCCAAAACCACAAAGTGGACAGTCAGAACCAGAAATGCCAGCTAATGGAAAAATGATGGTTGAATTGGAAAAATTTACCTCATCGAGTCCTTCTCCACTCTTTACTGACACACGGATTGATCCATTAGGTCCTGTTTTATGGTACCTTGCCATTTCTAAATGACTATCATCGCCATCTTCTGCAATGAAGATGCCAGGAGAGACTTGCAAGAGATCGCATTTAGAGACAACATCAAGCCAAAGATAATCATTGAATCTCTTTTTAATCTCTTTGTATATCACAAACTGCAAATCCAATAATCAGCAGCAACTGAAAATTTACATCATCTATACACATCATAAAACCAATTCATTTCCAGTAAATGACTAAATATTCATCATAAGAAGCACTACTCATAATATTGGAACAGCTAGTAAAAATAAACAACAAACCATCAGCAAGGCTATTTATTCTTAGTTATAAAGATTATCAGAATTGGAAGTTCGTTCTCTGAAAATTGAAAAGCTAAAATTCTACTTCATATCATTGATACCTGATCAGACGCTGAGGTCCCACATTCTCCAGTGAGATCGTGAACATAAAGTATTGCTGTTGGCAAATGTGTGAGGACAGCAAGCGTTAACTTTTCCAAATTGTTCCTGTCCTCTGCAGGTTTACACAAGATTCAAAATATATACACAATTAAGCAGTAATAGAATCATAAAACCATTTCATGGACTAAAAAGTAATGAATTTACATGAACCATGTAAAAATAACAAGCAAAATAATTCCATAAGTGTTACCATCACATCTCTTAAGAAGCCCTGGGGTATCTGTCACCTGCAGTTTGAGTACATATAAACAAATTCATTGGGGAAAAAGAGACTGCCAACAACTAACCATCTTTAAACAAATTAAGATGAAAAATAATATAAAAAAAAAATCCAGAGATAGATTAACCTGAAAATGCCGGAATTCAGAAGCAATATGGCCCATTAGAATTCCTCTAGTTGTGAACGGGTAATTGCAAACCTGACTCCAAATATTGACCAAAAAAGGCAGGGAAAAATATCACCATTAAGAACAAGAACAACATAACTTAATTCTATGTAAATTCTAGTCCATTCAAATCACATTCAAGTAGATATGCATCACAATTTATCTTCAATATCTAGCTGAGATGTGGAAAAGAAAAACAATCTAGTTATCTACAGAATCAGGATATAAGTTTCAAAACCTCTCTATTAAAAAACATAGACCCCTCCAAAGTTCTGTAGTTTCTTATGCATTTAACCATTTACATCAAATTGTCAGAACTCAGTATTGGAAAGTTTAGATGTGTTGATGTTTGTGGAAGCCTGGAGATGACTAGCGTTCAACATATTCATTTAAGATAGAACCCAAACCAACCTGGGTCATCAAGACCCTTTCAAATGATCAACATTTGTTTCTGGATCAATATCAAAAACACAACGAACAAATCATATTTACTAGACATCTGTACAGACCTCAGGCTTCCCTGTTGAAAGTATTCGAACCAAGGATGATTTTCCCACATTAGGAGCTCCAACAAGACAAAGAGTTGGTGTTTCTAGATCAACCACTGGCATAGCCCGCAAAGTCTGTGAATATTAAGTATCAAAGTAGACCAATCACATGCTACATTTGGAACTCAAATCAGATAATGAGTTATTGAAAGAATGGACACATATTGAAAAAACAAAGCAGGAGAAACATACAATTCAAACAATGAGGAAAGGTGGCAAAAACTCAGTAGTAGTAAGCACAATTATTATAAAATAGAAAATGATTTTTGTAAAAGTTAATTATCATTCTCCAAAATTTCTGGAAAGAATATGTAAGCTGAAGGCCAAGTAACTCAGAATCCTGTCACATCATGACTTTGAAGTTCATACCTCATAAAGTTGGCAGATATAATTTTCTTACCTTCTGACCCTAAACCTTGCTGAAAATTTTGTCCCAGAATATATATTGATATAACCCATTGAACAATGAACATACATGATCTTCAGCACTACAAAGCACCGTATATTAAAGTAGGTTTATTTTCTAATATGACATACAATTCAACAATGATACCATACCCCACCCAAGAGCATGTGCATGCATATAAATGTATGACAATAAAATAATTAGCAGAAGGAAAAGATACAAAGAAAAACTGGAGTATAAAAATACTCTTTTCTGAAAGAAAAATACCTTGGCAATATTCAGTAAATCATCAACTGCCTTTCCTTCATGTTTAAAAGTTTCTTGAAGCTTTTCCAGACCCTGCAGATGTTAATACTCTTGTTGTCACTGAGTCTATTGGTGTTTGCAGCAAGCATATAATAACTGACCTCATTCAACCGCTCCAAAGCCTCTCGTTTTGTCAAAGACTGCCCATAATAATATCTCAAGTTAGTTTAAACTTAAAAGTAATGCAAACTTAAATAATTTGTCACACTTCCAGCACACCAATCAGACATAAATAAACATTCCAACCGTACGAATATTGTAATATAAACTAAATTAAATAAAAGATTCATGAAAAGAGAATCCAACAGCTAGCAAAATCAATTCAACACATTTATGAACATAAACACAAGAACCCTTTTTATCATTTTCGAGAACTTGTTAAAAAAAACTGCAAGTATGTTGTATTAATCATCTTGGTGAAGATAAACAGGACAATTTGAATCATCTAGTTATCATGAATGCTAGTATTTGCTTAAAATATTTTCTTTCCTGTTTCCTTTATATGGAGCTATACTTTGGTATTCTGTCTATTCATGCTATCTTGCCTAGTTTACTAGCAACTAAGAAGGCATGATAAACCTGAAAGGATTTGCACCCACAACATGAGAACATCTGAGAAACTAACGGGATATGCAAGAAAATAAAGAAAGTACATGCTCCATGGACAACTTACATTATAAGCTTCCTGAAAGCTTAACTAAACAAAAGTTATAACAGTTAGCACCACAAAATTCAAGCAGTTAAGCAGCCAACCTACGAGAGGAAATTATAGCATTTATAGCATTCAATAAAGGCAAACCTTAGCACAGACTGAAGCGTGTTCCTTCCCAACAGACACCACCTTTTTCCTCAGAGCATCGACTTTTCTCAACACCTGTCAAACCTTAGCTGAATCCTCAATTGGCAAAAAGAAGATGCAGAATTTAGTAGAAAAATAAATAGTTTCCCCCACAAAAATACATTCTACTTTTCAAGAGCAACTTATAGGGACTAAGAGACTGATTCAATAGAACATAGCTTTTTATGAGAAAAAGAGGGTTTCCACTTTATACACAATGGAAAATCCGTCTGACCAAATGCAAGGAGGATGAAAAGCAGCCAGGATATCATATAATTGTTTCTCTTGCAGAGAACAATACGTATTCCAACAATTTCTGAAGTAAAATAGCATTACAAATCTCCACTGAGAATTCTATTGGTATTTGTATCGGGAGAATTAAAAGACCATTAGTTCCTTTAAATCATAATATATTGCCAGAAATCCAAGGAATTCTCATTTGAACAAAAAACAGCATTAAGTTCCATTAATTTACCTCTTCATAATTGCCATCACCAAGGGTCAACTCAATAAGTGACTGTTCATAAGGATGCAAGTATCTTCTTTTAGGGAAGTTGTCCAAATATTCTCTTAATGGAACTGCCAATTCCTGAAGTTTGAAACAGTAGCCTAAGATCAGCCTTTTGTATTTGCACATGATAAGAGTTGACTTTTACATTAAGATAAAAGGATCTGTGTGACAAGAACTTACTTTCATCAGTGCATCAAGTTGCTTTGCCCCTCTATTTCTCTCTCGCTTGGCAATGTTAGCAATGCCTACGAAAGGAATTAATGAATATTATAAAACAAAAAATTTCCCACACAAACCAAAGTAAATCCATTGTGTTGACACGGGATAAAAATTGAACATTCAACCAATAACCTTTTGTGGGTGAGACCCTCTTAGCCTTCCGCAATGCTGAATAAAGTATATCAACTGATGGCATCACCATTGGTAGCTTTTGAAACGCACCAACACTTTCAAGTATTTCTGGGGCTTTATCCTAAAACAACCCATGAGCACACCTTAATTATTTTTATTATTAGAAGAAGAATACAAGCAATATACAAAAACTATTTCAGAGAAAGAAAATCATTTTATAGTTTACAATATGAAGTATAAAAGATGGATAAGCTCCAACGTGGATACATCTTCAAGTGGCCAATCTGCAAAAACAAAAACCAAATGGACTAATGCTGTCTATACTCTATATAAGATCAATATTCTGTTCTCTCCTAATTCCAAATCAATCTCTTAATAATATGAATGTGGTAATCCGAGAAAACATGATAAGGATCTTCCAGACCTTCAATCATTAGCAGCTCCTAAATGAATAGGAACTCCTACAATCATGAGATTGAAATTCTACCAGTATGTTCCCATCCTATAGAGGATTCCAGCAAGAACATATCACCTCCATGGCAATTTCATTGAATTCATTCCCATTTATTCACAGAACATCCTCTTACATTTTTAGCTAAAATGTTTGTCCTTTATTCACAGTATATCATTTGTATTTTTAGCTCAAATGTGTTTCCTTTCCAACTATTGAATACTCATCTTAAGGGCTGGGCCACATGAAATTTCAGTTTCACACTTCGCAAAGCTGCAAGCAACATGAAATTCTATTGCTAACAAATAAGGCCCTTGGTCATATTCCAATATCTTCCACCCAATCCTTGGTTCATTACTGAGGACCAGCATCAGGTCGTGGTTTTACCTGAACAGAGATCCTTCCAGAACTAGAAGAGTTTTTCCAATCAGACCAGATTAAATATGTAATTGAATCCACACCTAAGTTCAGACTTTCAAGAATCCCTTCATCTTGTTCTCTCTGGAAGACCTTTAAGGTCCTTTCTTCCCACAGAACTCACTCCCTCTCCAACATTGCTCATTTTCTTCCATACATGTTACTGTTCATGTATCTTAAGCCGGATAAGCCAAATTAATAATGTGAATTACAAAGGCACAATTCATCAGCAGTGTTTATTATTATTATTATTATTTATTATTAGTAGTATTATATAAAGTGAAAGAAGGAGCAAGTACTGTGGTTTTCTTCTGTTGTTGTTGCTGTTGTTTAGTCTGGGGAGTAGGTACGTAGCTTGAATTTACAATATCATACGTGACAGTCTGAATATGTCTACAAAAGCATAAAGTTGGGCATTTTGTTATTCCTGCCTTTAAGGATAGACCTGCAATTTGGGAGCAGTTTATTAATAAATAATCAAAGGTATGAAAGCCCTGAAAGAAAGCTAGGAGATAAGAAGAATGAAAAACTGCCCAAACAAACAGGCGAAATTCAATTCAAAATTTGAACTTTACAACAACATAAAAGGATCGAAGTAAAATACTATACAAGGAGTAGAAGCTTGAAGTAGATAATCGTACATAAAAGCAGAAAGTGAGAAAAAAAAAAGGAAAAGAAACGAAATAATTATAGACGAGTTCAAAGGAATAGCGGCAAGGTTTGTTCAAAGCACGTAGAAACAAAGGGAAGAGAGTACCTTGAGAAAAACTTGAGCCTCTCAGCAAAAGTTTGGTAGAGCTAATCTGCCAAAGCTGCAATATACTTAATGCTTTAGTCATCTCCAATGTATTTCTCCTCTTTATCTTCCTCTTTCAAGAGATGAAAAGCGTCGGATTTATGAATTTATGGGTGGAATTACAAGTTAAAAATGGATGTTTCAGTTTGGCACTTCTGCTTGCCTCCGCCTAACCGAGAAAGGAAGTAAAGAGAGCAGAAGATAGTTTATGGGCTGTCGGGGTGGGCTTGTGCCTCGTGGCCCAATCTCATAGTCAGTTAGATAACAATCTCAACTTTCCATTTGCTGTTTTATGCTACCTCGACTATTATCCGATTTTTATCCCCAGAACGACATTCTAGCCTCTTTTGCAAAGGCAATTGCCGACGCCTCATTACCATAGGCCCAAAATGCCATGTAGTTCTCGAGACGATTGACCCCCGATTCCCTGGAGATGCTGCCAAGTTCCAACATAGAAAATGATTATCGCACAACCATTAAAAATTATTTGCGTTTCTTATTAGAAGATCTTACTAGACCACCGAGGCAAAATAATTTCTCATGATCAGCTAACTGTTCGTGGCTCTTTCCTCTAAGAAACGGAAAAGAAAAGAAAAATCTCAAGTGAAATTTACATTCCCAAACATCTCCATGGATAGTACAATGGTTGCCAGAACACTTAAGGTCTGATTTGCAGTATACCTTCTGGAAAGAAAGGAGGAACAAAAATGGTGATAAGACTAAAGATATTTACATAACTATAAATCTTCCCGCATTCTAATATATTACATAACTATAAGACGAGGGAAGTCTATGCGATTTTCCTTCAGGGTAAAAATCATGCAGCACAGATCCCACGGGATCAAACCACAAAGACATCTGGCAATAAACAGTCATGAAAAAGGGGGGGAGGGGATAGATGGGAGTCTAGATCGCAATTTTTTACTATCTAGGTACAATGATACAAGGTAACTTAGCGAGGCCACGATACTGAATCAATCTCGTCCCTTGAGGACTTGTATAATTCAAGCCTTCTCGCACACTGTTGTCTCCTTTCCATCAAAGCTGGGTCTTCATCCAATAATTGCGAAAGCTGCTTCCCCTGGAACAACAGAGGGGAAAAAAATCAGACTATTGGCAGAGCAAGAAACATGTGATTTAACCCTCTAGTAACATCTTCAACCCTATTGATTCTACCATGGACAGATAAACACTGAAAACATACCTCTTTCTTCCCTATTTGTGCGTAGAAGTGATTTAACAATGATTGTTTGGCCTCTCTAACTTGGCAATAAACCACAGCCTTAGGAATTGTGTTTCTGAGCGTCTCAGACACCATGGCAACATAAGAGGAAACATTCGACCCAATCCTCCTAAAGTGTCCCTCTGTATATCGGTCCACAGTTGAGGAAGCTGGATTTCCTGCAGGATTTCCTTCTTTATCCACTTCATGGGGAAGCCTTCGAAAGAACTCCACTGTTAAAAACGAAGATTCCATGTCCACTAATCGAGTAACTGTCTTCTTACCATCCTCACGGAACCTCTCCAAGGCCTCATTTGAAGCAGCAGCTATTTCAGCTTGCAGAGTAGGAAAACGCTTCAATTCCTGTTTCATTATCGGTATATAATGGTTTAGACCTTTTCTAGGTACAACCACCCTAAAAAAAGTCCTTTGTCTCAGAATAGGAGACCAAAAAAACATCCACACTTCACCTGTGTTTCTCCTATTGATTTTCTCACAAGTTCTTTAAGGATGAAATGAACCTGGATTACAATGTTAATCAGTAAATAGTATGGTGAAAATCTTAACATAAATTGAAGAAAAATTTGATGCACATAATAGTAGTAAACACAGAAAATCGGACCACGTACAGCATCCACAGAAGCTTCAGCTGGACCCCTAAAATAATTCAGAGCTCCCTCAATAAGGCGCCTGTAACCTTGCTCTGGGGCAATCAGATGTGGCTGATAACCATCCGACTCCGATACCACTCTCCTCACATTCTGCAGAGAAAGATGTCGATCAAATGGAAGCTTCCTTAAAGCAGCAGTGAGCTGATTGTCAAATACTCCATAAATTCGATCACCTCCAGTTCTCCTGAGATAGAAATCTAGGTGTTCTATTATGCGATAAAGAAGATGATGGTGCTCCATCCAAGATGAAATCTGAATATAGATGTTCTTCAATTTACAAATTTAAAATAGAAAAGAAAAATCCCTTTCAGGGTCAAACTTAAAGAAGGCAAGTTTACAGCAATGGCATGTATCTGTCCCAGTCATTTCCAGAAAAGCTCACGCATAGCAGAACCGGCTCACCTAGACTAAGCATGGTTTTGTCAAGTCCCTATAGAATTCCAATTAGTTCAGCACATGACGGAAAAAAAAATTCCTAACAGTATTATTCTTCTTGAAGCATAAACCATAATCACACAAAAGGTTGGTAGATCTGCTACAGGCCACACCAGTTTCAAAACAACAATTGACTTTATTAGGACATGAAAAATTCTATTTGGAAAATTATATGCTATGGTTGACAGTTAAAGGATGCAAATGAGAAATATAATGTTTTTTTAATGGTTGAAACGGGGAGGGGGGATATTGCCTAATTGCCAACAGAGTAGCAGTAATAATGCTTACCCCCCTTCCAGATGCTCCTTGAATATCTTATCAAATGCGCGGCAAAGTTCCAAGACAGTGTATAATTGTGCCTAAAATATCATCTGTCAGTATAAAACTGATAGAACTAGCACATCAGTGAAGAATGACAAAAAAAGAAACAAAAGCTACTCACCCCGGCATCAACAGCTACAGGCCTACCAAGAACGTCCATCTCTGATTCAAGTTCCTCGATGCTTTTGTTTATCAAGGATGTAATGCTCGGTATTCGAGCCCTAATTACAGACTCCAAGTGCTGAAACACATATCATCATCAGAATCACGTGCTAATTTTTTCTTTCCCAATCTTAAAATGCAGCATATGAAATTCCAAACCTTCGAGAGAAGTTTTGCAAGATATTCTGAACCCATTTTATTTGCTAAATGCCCATAATCAGGGCTGGTTGCAAAATACTCACGCTCCTTGCGCCTTGCAACAATCATATCAACATTTTTGTTAATATCTGCTTGTGAGCGGTTAACAATCCCAACCCAAGGATGCTGCAGCCTGTAAGATCTTCCTTCAAGAACCTTAAGCATGAACATAAATTAATCATTATTTATCCGTGGTTATGAAATTAGCAACTGTATTGAAAACAAAGCAGTAGATAAGCAGGAAGTGTGAAAAGCTTACAGCTAATGCATTAGTTCCTTTGTCCATCAAATCCAACTTTGTCAGGACGCCAAATGTCCTTTCACCTGTGGAATTCACTAACGATAACTTAAAAGAGAAGACTAATGAAAATGCTAAGTGTTTTCAATAATTTATAACCAATATACAATATAAAAGCTGAAAAAACATACCTGAGGGATCCACTTCCCTGGAAAGCTTGATAGCATCAGATGTTGCTATATCTTGATTTGCCGGAGATATAGCAAGTATGATGCAATTTGGCTGCAAATACCACATAGTCATCAATCAGAACACAAATAAGATCACACGAAAAAGTGATTAACTGATAAGATTATATTTTCTTTCAAGACTTGTGTTAAATTTATATTAATATCATAATAAAATATAAGGAATTGGTACTTATGTGATGTTTATTTTGAAAACTCAAGGTTTTGAAGACCCAAAAGTAGAAAACAAAAGAAGGCCGCCAGCTTCATTCAAAGAAGAAAAGTAGGCCGGCGGCCTACGTTAAAGGCCGCTAGCCTTGACCAAATCTCCTATCTCTAACGAAAATCAATCTGATCTCGAGAGATTTCTTTGACCAAATCTCTTATCTACAGCGAAAATCAAATATGATCTTGATAGATTTGCTCACCAGATCAGATTCTTCTTTCTCCTCCCTGCACTCTATAAAAGGCCTTGGTCTGAGCCTTAGAATTCATTTATTCATTCTTGTATAGAATTATTTCATTTTGCCCTTTTTCCATTTCTCTTCTTCTTCTTGTAACATTTTAGTTTTCTCTTTAGAATTTCTTTAGAAATTTATTTTTTATTCATTCTTATTTCATCATAAACTGAAAAAAATTATTAAGAACGATTGGGATTTCATTGTTTAACAAATTCAGGGAAGACTTTAACATTTATTTCATTTCAATTATTTCCTTTATGCGATTCTTATTTTCCGGTATGTATCTCACTTCTCATGCACATTTAAATTATCTCTCCAAATTGAACATCATTATGTTCTAAATTCTTTGGTAGGAAATAAGATGAAGCCATAATAACTAAAATGATTATGGGGTTCGTGTTATAAGTAGTTGAGTATGTGGAGTTTTTCATATGGAGATTTCTACTATAAATTGAATTCGATAATTGAATTCAGTTTATAGAGATCTAAATAACCCGACAGGGAAATCCAGATTTGTTAAGAACTCTCAGATAAGATGTGAGAGAATTTAATTGGGAAATTGATGATTGTAATGTTGAATCCTCATTTATATTAATTAGCGGAAGCTATTATCTTAATTTGAGGTTTTTATACCTTAAGTTGAAAACGATATGAAATTTGTCAAATTTTTATGAAAATTCCACGTAGCTAATATAACATGAACACATATTGACTAAGACAATTAGAGTGAATTTTATTTTTTCCACATTTTCTTTATTAATTTTTAATTCTCACTTTGCATATTTAATATTATTCCATATAATTTTATCAACATATATTATTACCTAAATAATAATACAAATTAATACAGACCT
>CAOGCB010374012.1:0-10377 GCA_948266635.1 Cnidoscolus chayamansa | reverse complement strand
GAGGCCGTCAAATCACGCCACACATGTCTTTCAAATTCCGCGAGTGAATTGCACGTAGCCTACCTCGAGCGTCGGGAAAAAAATTCCACAGGCAGGAAGACCAAAGCGGTCCCGTTTAGAAACCCCATAGCATCACATGCGACAATATCTATATCGAAGTATATATGAATTTCCCATATATATATATATATTACACCCCAGGTACCGCTCTTCTCTGCATAGTTTCACATTAGCCTCTCACCTCCACCGCTGCCAATCTTCTTTCTCTACATTCTAGTGTTAGAAAAAAACTGTACAAAAACCAGAACCCAGAAAGCTATACTGCAGAACCCACAGCACAAGTTAAAGAAAAGGAGGTCAAAGCCTTGTAAAAAATTCGAAGAAAGGGCAGTAAATGGTAGGACCCAATAGAAAAATTCTATCTTTTTGAGGTTTTTGTGTGTAATCGTCTGTAATCATGGTGGTTTCTGGAGCTGTTGGAGCAGGAGGTGGAGGTTCTGGTGCTGGTGGTAACAATAGTACAACTGTGGGGAGCTCCTGCTGGGACGTAAATTTGAAGTGTTTGTTTTGGTGGAGATGGGAGTATCAACAGCAATTGCTTCATCACAGATTTCTGTCGTCTGGGTTGGTGTTCTTTTTGTGCTGCTTGGTTTTGTATGGATCGATTGGTATGCTGTATGGGTGGCTTATGTTTAATAAGCCTTATGTGAGTACTGGTGGGGTTGTTCGGTTGAATTCTATTGGTTGTCAAGAGGACAATGAGGGTTCATGGTCAATTGGTCTTTTCTATGGTGACTCTCCCTTCTCCTTGAAGCCAATTGAAACTGTAAGTTTCTATTCTGTGTTTGGTTGATTTTTTTATGTTCTCTACACAAGCACACGCTTGTTTGTTGGTTAATTTTGTTATTTATTTATTTTTTAATCCAGAACATCGTGAGTATCGCTCACATATTTGGTTGTTGGGGGTTCTTGATTTTTGGGTTTAAATCTTTGCTCTGTTTTCTGGGTATTCTTGGTTTATTCTCGTGGTTTTCAATCTGATAGCTGTTTCGAAGAAGCAACTTTTTAGCTTTCTTAGGCTTCGATTTTCCCTCTTTCTGTTTGTAGTTTGTTTTATTTACTTTATTCTTATTTCGAGATTCTTTCTTTGTTTCTCTGTCCTTTCTGCATATACACAAAATTAATTGATTGGTTGGTTTTCACTTATTTTTTTTAATCTGGATTTTGATGTTTGTGGGTGTCTTTGGGATGGAAAAAACTCTTGAAGAATTGCTGGTTGTTGATTTTATTGTGGTTCTGACGTGTGTTGAATTTTCAAACAGATGGATGTTTGGAAAAATGAGAGTGCAGCCTGGCCAGTTGCTAACCCAGTTATAACCTGTGCCTCAGTCTCAGATTCTGGTTTCCCCAGTAATTTCGTTGCTGATCCTTTTCTTTATGTTCAGGTAATTATTTATCTAATACATAATATTATATATTTACAGTTGTACTTTCTTCTGTTTTTCTTCTATGTTGACATGTTCAAAACTTGTATCCGGCTAAGCTGGTACCAAACCTGCAATCCATAACCTTCACCAATATTTGTTTTTGTTCAACTGACGCTTAACGGAGTAAACAAAGGACTTCAGTTAGTTATATTGTGATTTCTATGTCTTTTTCTCTTTGGCACTTCGTAGGTTTTTATGTGACCTTAGGTGCAAGGTGTTGCATCTGCTATTAGTATTATAATATTTGAAAGCCAGGTGTCTATGAATAGTATATTCAATTATAAAGGTTAGTATGATAGAAAATTCTGGCAGCAGATGTATGCCAGAGGTTCTGTTTTCATGATTTTTCCCCTTTTCAGTTTAATCATTGAGGGTAATAATAGAACCAGGCAGATATCAATTATCAACATAATGAATCCAGTTTGTGGTATGCATTTTTCTGCAAGGAAGTTTCCTCCTTTCTGGGAATTTAGGGAAGTATATTGATTTGTGAATGAAACTTTGATATGCTTTTTGTTCTCTATGGAAACTCCAAGTAATGGAATGGGAGGCACCTGCTGAAGGCAGCAATTAAGGTTTTGTTTGGTTATAGGCTGTCATGTTCTGTCGTGAACATCCCAATTAAATCAACAAATAAGAAGTTAAGAACTGTGTGCTAACCATTTGTAAAAAAAAGGACGGGAATAAAAGACAATTAATAATGTGAGTGGAGAAGTTCTCCGTTTATTTTCATATTCACAGTGTTTTGTGGCCCTGTGGGGAAATTTTGAATTATTTTCCATCCACTCTCCTTCCTCATCATTTTCCTTTCATTTTCCCAAGCAAGGTAAAATCAGTCCTCTTCTGATTTTCAATCATTTACTTTCATTCCTTTGTTTTCCTTCCCTTCCCAAACATAGTGTCAAGGTACATGAGGGATGTTTTAATAATCAAAATCTCACACGTCAAAAGTTTTATAACTTCTTTTCATACATGGGTGCTTCTCTTATGTACGAGTGATTCTCTGCAGTTAATTTTTAGGGTATACTCATATTTTTCATTTTGATCATTTTCAATAGGAAGACGTTGCCCTATAAACTTCTCTCTCAAAGAAAAATTTATATTGTGAATCACAATAACTTACCAATATATGTTCACATAAATACGAGTCTGTTTGGTATGTGAAGGGTATTGTCCATTGTGTGTGTGTGTGTGTGTGTGTGTGTGTGTGTGTGTGTGTGTGTGTGTGTGTGTGTGTGTAAGAGAGTAGCTGCAATAATTTTCAGTGGCATGAGATCTAGAATTAGAATCTAGAAACTCACTGATAAGGTCTTTAAATGCATATTTCTCTATGTTGATAGTTCTATTTAATTTGAGAATTTATTGAGCCATTCAGTTTGCTGTATGAGGCAAAAATATAGAGATAATTTAAAATTTGGCTTGAGGGAGGGTTAAATAAGAAGCAGAGGAACAATTACCTTTTTCAGGAGGAAGACAATCGTTGCTGGGATCTTTTGTAGAGGGGATATCTTTGGCTTGATGCCTGTGGAAGCATTGCAATACATACATCAACTTGTAAGCATGTTGCACTGTGTAGTGTTTAGATGAATTAGGGCCACTTTATGCTATTGCATCATGGTTAAGCATAAAGTATCAGTGTGGTAGTCTCACTATGTCATCTCTCATAGTAGGTGCCTATCTGATTACCATGCATTGCATATGAAATTGAAGCCTTACTTTGTAGTTTGTTATGGAAACTCCAAATGTCAAATTTACATTGTAGTTTGTTCTGGAACTCCAAGTGCCAAATTTACAGAACCTACCATTTCTTTGTTCTTGATATTAATCCTTGCTTTCTGTATTCTTTTGATCCAGGGAGATACTCTTTACCTATTTTATGAGACAAAGAATTCGATTACTATGCAAGGAGATATTGGAGTTGCAAAAAGTACTGATAAGGGAGCATCATGGCAGCAATTGGGCATTGCCTTGGATGAGGAGTGGCATCTCTCTTATCCTTATGTATTTAACCATCTTGACAAAGTAAGGTCACATTTCTATTTTGCATTCATTTGCACACATGAAGTTGGTAACATAGGCTGTTTACAACATTTTCTACCCTAGAGCAACCCTTTGACTGGACCTGCATGGAATAAATACGGTGACATTAACATGGAAAATTTAATATGGATTATTATGAACAATCTGGTTAGATAGCATGTATGATGAGTATTATAGTATATTACTGTGAAACTTTAAAGATTGGCTAAGCAATACTGTTCACATTGCCTTCTGCACAAGACATTTTACAGCCAACACCAATGACATTTTGCCACTTAAATGTAATGATCTCCCAATCAAAACATAGATTTTGTTAGTTGATTGCATCATCTCATTTTTTATGGTTTTTTCAGATATACATGATGCCTGAGGGCAGTGCAAAGGGGGAACTTCGTCTTTATCGAGCAGTTAATTTTCCACTTGAATGGACGCTGGAGAAAATCCTTATAAAAAAGCCACTTGTTGATTCCTTCATCTTAAAGTATGATGGAGAATATTTTCTTTTTGGTTCAGATCACAGTGGTTTTGGAACAAAGAAAAATGGACAGCTGGAGATCTGGCATAGCAGTTCACCACTTGGTCCTTGGAAACCACACAAGAAGAATCCAATTTATAATGTTGACAAAAGCTTGGGAGCTAGAAATGGAGGCAGACCATTTTTATACGAGGGAAACCTTTATCGCATTGGTCAGGATTGTGGTGAAACATATGGACGCCGAGTGCGAGTCTTCAAGGTGGAAGTTCTTACCAAGGATGATTATAAAGAAGTCGAAGTCTCCTTGGGCTTTGAAGAGCCTAGAAAGGGAAGGAATGCTTGGAATGGTGCTCGTTACCATCATCTTGATGTGCAGCAGTTAAGTTCTGGGAAATGGATTGGGGTTATGGATGGTGACCGAGTACCATCTGGAGACTTGGTTCATCGATTTGTTATTGGTTGTGCCTCACTTGCAGGAGTCGCTACAATTGTTGTGGTATTGGGTTTGCTTCTAGGAGCTGTGAAATGTATTATCCCCATCAACTGGTGTGCTTATTACTCAGGTAAGAGGAGTGATACTCTCCTGGTCTGGGAAAGGTCGAATGCATTTTCTTCAAAGGTAAGAAGGTTTTGTGGTCGCTTGAACAGAGCAGCTTCATCTCTCCGTGTAAAAATAAGGATTAATACTTGGGCCGGAAGATTGG
Source organism: Cnidoscolus chayamansa (assembly GCA_948266635.1). Lineage (NCBI taxonomy): Eukaryota > Viridiplantae > Streptophyta > Magnoliopsida > Malpighiales > Euphorbiaceae > Cnidoscolus > Cnidoscolus chayamansa. Next base: position 5,671 of record CAOGCB010374012.1, on the reverse strand, counting down.
TTTTGGCTGTGATATTTACAGTTGGAGTTGCACTAATTTTTACAAGTGTTAAATGTATCTATGGAGGCAATGGTGCTGAGGAACCTTACCCGTTAAAGGGTTCCTACTCTCAGTTTACTCTGTTGACAATGACATATGATGCTCGCCTTTGGAATTTGAAAATGTATGTTAAGCATTACTCAAGGTGTTCTTCAGTAAAAGAGATTGTTGTGGTTTGGAATAAGGGGACACCCCCCAAATTGAGTGAGCTGGACTCTGCTGTTCCTGTCAGGATCAGAGTAGAAAATCAGAATTCATTGAACAATCGGTTCAGAAAGGATGAATTGATAAAGACCCGTGCTGTACTTGAGCTTGATGATGACATTATGATGACTTGTGATGACATTGAACGGGGATTCAATGTGTGGCGCCAACATCCAGACCGAATTGTCGGGTTCTATCCCCGACTCATCAGTGGAAGGCCATTAAAATACAGAGGTGAGAAGTATGCCCGGAAACACAAGGGCTATAACATGATCCTTACTGGGGCAGCATTTATAGACAGTAAAGTAGCATTTAAGAGGTACTGGGGTGCGGAAGCTAAGATTGGGAGGGAACTGGTGGACAAATATTTTAACTGTGAGGATGTGCTACTGAATTACTTGTATGCAAATGCAAGTACATATGGTACAGTTGAATATGTGAAACCAACATGGGCAATAGATACATCAAAATTCTCCGGTGCTGCAATTAGCAGAAATACGCAAGTACATTACAAGATTAGAAGTAATTGCCTCCAGAAATTTTCAGAGATGTATGGAAGTATAAGTCACCGGAAATCAGAATTCGACGAGCGAAAGGATGGATGGGACTTATAGTGGAGAGGTAATTGTAGAAGCAAGTAAGTCTCAGATGCTGTTGAATCATTGTGTATTTGTGATCCTTTCTGGTAGATTCTTGTCTTGTTACTATAGTTAAATACCCCTGCTGCTTGTGAAGATTGAATATTGATATCTTTGTTTGGGCAAAATGTACATTATCCTTTTGAGAGTTGATAAGATATGGAGATTGGGTTTTGTCATAGACTTCTGTGGAACATTTCTTTTACTTATTTGTTTATTATTATTATTATTTGTAATAGAAGTTGATAGATGAGAGATGAAAATTGGGTTGATCAGGTGTGTTGTTTCTGTATTCCAATCTGGAAGAGAATTGAATAAGTAGGAGGTTTCAATTACAAAAAAATTCTTGGATTTTCGTAATAATTTGGTAGTTCCCAGGAAGAAGCTTCAAATGAATTTGTTCGTTCATGCCCATACCTTCCAAGTAACAATTTTCTTTGGAAAATACTAAAATGCCCTCAGCTTCATCCAATCTAAGACACCTCATCCCTCCATTTTCTATTTGGAATGCTGAACTGTTTACATGGAAAAGTCTTACACCATTTGATTGATTAAATTTATTTATTTATTTTAAAGTTAATTATTCCAAAATATTCTAACTCTTTAAATAAATTCTACATTTTCATAAATATAGATTTGATGGCTTAGTAATCCATAAATAAATAAATAAATAAAAATTATTTTACGAGCTGAACTATAATTTAACAATTAAATTTCTCTACCTATTAAAATCATATAGCTTAAAAATGTTTTTATTTTTTATTTTTTATTTTGATGTTAGCATATTATGTAATAATAAGTATTCATATTTCTAATTTATATATTAAAATTAAAATATAAATACATATATACGTGGTTCCAATATTTTCATTTGGCTAATAAAATAAGAAATAATTAAAATTTTAAAATAATAATAAAAAATCGTAATTATTTATTTTCAATTATATTTCTAAAAAAATAAAATAAAATACAATTATAATATTTTGTTAATAAATAATAAGTATTTTTCTATTAAATTCTATTAATCAAAATAATGGAAACTGTTGGTTAAATTCATTTTTATTTTTATTTTTTCATAAATTTTCTCAATATTATATAAAAAGGAAAACTTAATATTTTTATGGAGTATTTGATTATGGTTTTCTGTAACATCCGACATTTTTTCGATGTCAAATTCTGAATTTTCGATCAGAATATTTATGGAATGTATGGAAATTAGGCCGGAATAGTAATTAGGGTCTAAAAAGTTCAATTAAAAGAGTTTAGAGATTAAAATGTAAAAAAATTAAAGTTTTAGGGATGAAAATGAAAAGTTAAAAGAACATGAAGGACCATAATGATATTCGTCTAGGACAAACCTACAAAGCCAAATTCGGCCGCCGAACCCTAACTGGCTAACTCCACTATAAATAGTGGTGTCCGAGTGGAAGAGAAGAGTTTACTAATAACTTTTCTCTCAACCGACTTAAGTCCTCTAGAAATCGTAAGTCTATAAATCTCACACTAGAGAGAGCGAGTTACCAAGAAACTCAAGTTGAAATTAAAGGAAAGTATACAAAGATCAAAAGATTTCATAGAAGAACAAAGAAGTTGCAAAGTTTAGGGTAATCGACTAAGAAGTAAACAAGAGGTTGAAGACTGAATCCTGCAAGTATCCATCCTCAAAACATGATAGTTTCATGAGGTGATAATGTCTTTCTATGAATAAAGGGCATGCACGACAACTAAGTGAAGATTTAGGAAAATATTGTTAAGAGTTGATGTTTTAAGAGATCAAAGCTAAAAGAGGACCAAAAACAAAGGTTAAGGTGTCTAAATGACCTAGGGTAGTGTCTAAGACACAAAACAATCGAAATATGATATTGTATGTCATGTATTCAATATATTAAGATGAAATCAAATGTATATAGTTTATGTAAGTTTAGAGAAATGGATGGATTGAATGTAAATTAAGATGCATGTTGAGTTTGATGAGGTTATATGTGATGATTGAAGTTGGTGAGTTGTAAAAACTATGATTAGAAGTATAAGCATTTAATTGCAAGTTTTGGGCATGTGAATCATGCTAGAACCAAAGTTTTGGCATTCTGCCAAAATCTAGGTTCGGCATCTGAAAGCATGGTTCGACTAACGAAACTAGATTCATGCCGAGGCATACTTGGGAAGCCGAATGATGTTGCCGACACATGAAATGTCTCGACAAAAGGATGGTTCGACTGTCGAAGGTCTTGTTGAACCACAGGGCAAAGGACTTTAGGGTTCAGACTTCGATTGTCAAATTAGGTCCCTAAAGCAGAGTTATACCTTTGTTCAGGAATCCTTCGGCCGCCGAACTTGCCGTCAAAACTCTCATGCCCAACAAATTTAATCTAAATTGCAATGTACATTTTAATGTCATGATATGCTATGGGGGATTTTGGAAATGTTTTTAAATATGTATGAAGGTCTATGGTTAGTTCCTAATCCTAAGTCCATAATATAGGATCGAACCCCAAGAACTAGGAATTTTAGTGACGAACGAGAGATTCGTCAAATACGTCATTTTTCATGTGAGTGAATACAACTAAAATATTTTATGATATAGAATATTATGAAATGTTTACATTATGCTCAAGCATCATGAACGTTATAAGATGTTTGCATTAAATCATGAGATATGACGCATTGCATTATTTCTTGTTTTGTAACCAATAATGTTGGATGATCTAAAATCCTACCTTATTTATGTTATTTTTTTATGGACCCTAGGATTGTTTATGGTAAGACCGAGATGATTGAAAAGAACTTCTGGGCACATATATGATGCCTGCGGAGCTAGCAAGCCAACCGTATATCAACTATACTTGCGGAGCTGGCAAGCTAGATGGGTAAAAGTAGTTCTGCAGATCTAGTTAGCCAGCCGAAACTACAGCAGGGGTTTTAGTCACTTCATTACCTTATATGAAATGTTTGACGATCTTTTATTCACGTGCACGAAATGTATATTTTTATAATGATATTTTTTGTCTCTACTCATTAAGCTATTCAAATAACTTACTCGTTTTATGTCCCCTATCTTATATCCCATTTCCCATCCCATTTCTCACAAGTATGCAGGACGTAGTAAAGGAGTCGGGGTAGAGTGGATGTGTCCCATGTGTATGTGTATTGCCCCTAGGATTTGTTAAATGTTACAATGTAGTATTAAAGATGTTTAATGTTTAAAGTTATACTTGAATCTCAAGTATATATATGTTGGATTAAGGCACTAAATATTAATCTTATGTTATATTATTACAAGATAAGTATGTTGCCTGTGATTAGGAATTTAATTATTCCTTATATGTTATGTGCCTTAATTTTATTTATGCATGAGATGAATGTTATAAAATGAACATGAAATGGATGTAAATATAAATATAATGTAATGTAAATGGAATGTCAGACTTGTTAGTATTTCTGTCACATTTGGATGGTCGAAATTCTAACACCGGTCGCAAGTTAGGAAATCAGGCTGTTACATTTTGATCTAATATGTCTAGATAATTTTTTTTGGCTAATTTTCACTTACGGTTACTCAACTTACCACTTACTTTCAAAGATATCACTCAATTTCAATTTCTTTATTAAAACCCACTAAATTTTAATTTAAAAGTAAAATAACTCACTCTCACTATTTGTGTCAACATCTTCATTAAGAACATGATATGATATATCCATATGGATATGCCACGTCATTTTTAATACATGTGGGCATACTACGTAAACATATCACATCATCTTCAGTACATATAAGCATGTCACATCATGTTTAATACATATGGGTATGTCACATCATGTTCAGAATACGTAGGTATGTCACATCATAATTAGTACACACGGGCATGTGACGTAGACATACCACATCTTGGATAGTATATATGGATATGTCACGTCATATCTAGTAGACGCAGACATGCCACGTCACGTTTTCAATAAAGATATAGATGAAAATGGTAAGAGTGAATTTTTTGAAGTTTAGTGAATTTTAAGAAAGAAATTAGAATTAAATAACCTATCTGAAAGTAACTGATAAATTAAACGACCGTAAATAAAAATTACTCCACCTTTTTTTATTGATGGAAGTGTCTTTTTCTTAGTTTAGAGAGTACAATATTTAAATTTATCCTTTTATACTTTATTGTTATTATTGTTAGACTTGAATTTTGGATTGTGTTCATTTTATGGATTCAATAATGGCATCATGTAATGCATTTTCTAGAAGCCATTTTAAATACTTAAATGAAAATCAATTGCTTCTTAGTATATTGTTGAATTATTGCCATTTACTAAATTATTGGTTCTTAATATTTAGATATTAAAAAAAAAGAACTATTTGATATTAAAACCTAAATTCAAATATTTATATATCATGTATATAAATTTATAGGATTTATCATTTAAATAATATAAAAAATCAATTATTTATAAGAAAAGAGGAGTTCTAAAATAATTTACAAGGATAGAATTATTTTGAAAATGCCACTTGAAGTGGCATTGTTAAAAGCATACAAGAGAAAATGCCACTTGAAGTGGCTTTTTTTCTTATATTAAATGCTGGATTCAAGATGTAACATGCCACATCTTCCCATGACATGCCTCCCACAGAATAATCAAAGATTTCCTCTTTCCTCTACAGAAATCCTTAACTATCCTGTAAGGGATAAGTTGAATCATAACCCTGTAAAAATCTGTACAAATTTTTTTCACATTTTTCTCTGAATAAACTTTTAAAACATCATCATCATCATTTTAATTTAAAATCAATTCAT
>CAOGCB010373875.1:0-14504 GCA_948266635.1 Cnidoscolus chayamansa | reverse complement strand
TTTTTTATCATTTTTACCATTTTGCATTATTTATTTATTTTCCTTATCATTCTTTCCATTTTATTATCAATTTCATCATTCTTTATCATTAAATAAAGGTAAAATTGCTAAAAGCATTAAATTTGTCAAACTCATATTTCTACCCTGCATTTCATACACATTAAAAAATGGTTAGTTAATTGCATGACATGGTCTCGAAATCCACCTCTGGTTCATAGACTAAGCTTTAATCCATTGGGCTAATTAATCTAAAAATTAGGTTAATTAATTAAAAAGGAGTCATATAGGGTTTTTTCCTAGTTTACCCTAAAATAATTAAACAAGGTGGCGACTCACACACACTTTCACGTGCATTCATTCCCTATTTACATTTGCATTGCATTCCACTGCACGGCATCTTTGGGGAGGGGTTCACAGTCATAAGAATACATTTGTGCCGAAGCCACTTAGTCAATCGATCAATTATTCAATCAATCATTCAATCAATCAAGGAAGAACTAGGAAGCTAAAGGGGACAAAAACAGACAAAGATTGTGACTTAAAATAAAAAGGAAAGAAAAATGAAATTTGCAAAGGTGATTTTATTTTATTAAGATTCCATTGGGGGTGTGTCCATCTACATCAAAATCCATTGGTAGTTAAATATATTATTACTTTCAGACGAGTGTGATATCTTCCTCTTGATAATTGCCTAGTCCTTCATCTTTCTTATCTTCTGAATCAGGAGGTCAAAGTGCATGGCATCTTCAATCATGCTGATGGTATCTGGGCTTTTGCCTTCACTACTCGGGAGAACCGTTTCCTTGTGAATGAACATGTCTTGCAACAACAGGATCCCTTTTATCTTCCTTTTGTCTGGCTGGATGGCCCCTGCTTCACCATAGTTAAAACTGAGCCTAGCACGTCCTTTATTCTGAACTATCATTATTGGTTCGGGGATTCCTTACAATCGTACGCCTAGAACCTTGCTAGTCTGATATCTATTCTTTCCCATTACTTTTGCCACCATTTAGGGAACCTCAAGAGACAATAGAGGAACTTCAAATATTTCAGTCTCAAATGTTTGATAAGCGGTCTCTGAGGCTTCCTCGGTATTCTCAATATAAGAGAGCGATTGAGGCTTTATTATCATGATGGCCTCTTCCCCTTTGAGAGTTACCAAATTTTCCCCTGTTATATACTTCACCCTTTGGTGAAGGGATGATGGTACGGCATTAGCTGCATGAATCTAGGGTCTTCCCAAAAGTATGGTATAGGCTGGTTTGATCTCCATTACCTAAAATGTAACATCAAAGGTGCATGCGCCAATTTGGAGAGGTAGCTCTACTTCCGCCATCACTTGCCTCTTGGTTTTATCGAAAGCATGAACTATCATGCTGGATATTTTGATCTGAGATGTCCTAATAGGTAGCCTTGTCAAAGTGCTACTGGGAGGATGTTCAAAGTTGAACCATTGTCTATTAACACCTTGGCTACCAGGCATTCCCTACATTTGACCATGATGTGTAGGGCTTTCATATGCTTTTTCCCTACAAGGTCTATTTCCTCATCCGCAAAGGATTTAAGATTGGTCGTTTGTATTTGGTCGACTATCCTTTCGAATTTCCCCAAGGAGACATCTGGCATTACATAGGCATGGTTAAGGACCTTCTCAAGCGTCTGCCAGTGAGCGTTCGAGTTTAAAAGGACTGAAAGCAATGATATTCAGTTAAGGACCATCTTAAGTGTCTGTCGGTGAGCGTCCGAGTTTAAAAGTAATGAAAGCGATGATATTCTAGCAGGTGTCCTTCTCAGCTGTTCGACCACGTCATACTCGCTCTGTTTAATGATCTGCAAGAGCGAAACATCGTCATTCTTATTCTTAGGAGGTTCTTCCGTCTCGCCATGTTCCCCTAGATTCTGACCAAATGACTATGCTACCCTGGGCTCCACGACCTTTACTTTCTCATTCCTCTTTGACTCTACAGTTGGGTAGCACCATCCGCTCCTAGTGATGAAATCTATATGTGGCTCTTGGACATCCTGTAGGTGACCCTGTATCTTGTTACTTGGCTCAGGCCAGGATGGCCCCAAGTATGTAAGACTAAAAGGTCTCTTTTTTGGCACTGCTAGAGGCTCATCCTAGGTTACTGGTCTTGTAATCACCTTATAATTGTAATTCCATGGGACCTCATGTGTGTTAGTGATTGGCAATTGCGTGGAAATTTGTATGATTGTCTGGAAAGGCCAGGCTAGGAAAGGATGTCTCAAACTGACTTTTTCCTTTTTTTTGCCACCATTCCTACCTCTACGCTAGGCCTTCTACTTTGAAGGTAGATGATCCCTAAGACTATCAACTGAGACACCTTTGATATGAATTCTGCATAGGTAGTTAAATCGTGTCCTTTCTGATTCTCATGATATGCGCAATTCTAGGCTTAGTCAATTTCCACCCTCTGATTCACTTAAGGCTTCTTGGTAAGCCGCAATGCTTCCTGTATTTCTTGGAAGTAGGGAATTATTCATTCTGTGTTGTCTTTCTTGTCTTCTACGATCGAGATATTGCTCATGCTTGGTCCTTCCACTTCTAATTGATTAGGGAGTGGGTTAGCACTAACATTTGGCAAGGAAGCCTCATGTTCAATCTTTAACCATCCATTCTGAATTAAGGATTGTACTCTCCCTCTTAATGCTCCTCAGTTGTCTGTTGCATGCCCAATGACTCCCCTATGGTATTCGTATCAAGCATTCAGATTATATCCTCTAGGGTAAGGTGGCCTTACTATATCCATTGGTACTGGCAATATTTGATTTACGCCCAAAAGGTACTAGTACATCTCACTTAAAGGAATAGAAAGTGGTATGTTTGGATATCTGGGAGGCCTGGAGTTAGACGTGCTACCGATTGAATTAACCGGTCTTTGGGCCCCTACTAGTTGCCCTAACTATGGAAGGAAGGTATTTTGGAGAGGAGGGGAACGATTGTCCTTGGAAGGATGTTGGATTATTGTTGATTGCGGTATAGGGTGGATTGTATTGGGGAGCAATTAAGAACCCCTTGGGGCTGTTCGTGTATCCTTTGGTAGTGACCACATGCACGTCCCCTTCCTTTTTCTTCCCTGATTGAGAAGTCTGTTTTTGCTCATTTCTTCCTTCGTGTAGCCTTCCAAGCCAAAGGTTGGCCTCGATTCTTTCCCCCGTATAGATAATATCCAAAAGTTGTTGGAAGTGTTCCGATCATTAAGTTGAAGTAAGGAGCTTTGAGGGTCTCAATGAAGAAGGAACATAATTCATGGTCCATAACTAGGAGATGTACTTCTGATGCCTTCTCTCGCCACCTTTAGGTGTATTCTTTGAAGCCTTCACTTTCTCTTTATGCTAGATTTTGGAGGTCTCTCCGTGTTGGCACCACGTCGCAATTGAACTTGTATTACTTGATAAAGATGTCAGCTAAGTTGTTCCATGTTCTCATTTTTCCCTTACCCAGCTGAATGAACCACCTTAGCACGACCCCTATTAGCCCTTCATGGAAGAAGTGGACTAATAATTTTTTGTCATTTGTGATCACTGACATTTTGGCTATACATGTAGCCAGATGGATTCTTGGATCAGTCGTGCTTGAATACTTCTTGAATTTCGGTACTTTGAACTTTTTTGGGATTATGATGTCCGGAGTGATTCTTAGGGATGAGACATCCAGTGGCCCATTAGGATTATGTCCTTCAACTGCTCGCAGCCATGCTTCCAAATTTGTAAACTTCTCATCTTTGGTCTTATGTCCTTCCCTCTCTGTCTCAAGGGATTTTGAAAGTAGGTGGATGGGATTGTTAACTGTTGTATGGTGCATTGCTGGAATAGGAGCGGTTGTCGCTTATTCCAAGGAAGCGAGAGGATAGGAAAACATACCCTTGACAAGATGGGCTGGTGGTACGATGCCTTCATGTCCTTCACTTGGATAAAAGTAAGGCTGTTGAATTGCCCTGTTTGATTATGTAGGCCGAAGAGTGTGTGGAGGCTGCACTTGTTCCCAGGTTTTGCTTGCCCTATTTTCCCAAGGCTTGCATCATCTTCACTAATTCAGCAATCTAACCTTTTAATTATGACACTTGTTCCTGTAGTCCTTGCACTTGTTCTTAGCTTTCCATCTTCTTACTCCTTGCTCGAGCGCGCGTGTTGTGAATCTTTTTCCTTATTCTTGGCTTGGGGCCAAGTTTCGCCGCCTCTTTGTTATTTTCTCTAGAGGATTTTTTTTGAATTAGTTTGCTTATTTTAGCTATCCTCGTTTTATTTTATTGTGTTAGGATAAGGGAGAAATTTAGAAGGAAGTAAAGTGAGAAGTCAAAGTGGAAAGTTATTCAGCCATGACATTCACCCTAAGCAAAATTATCAAACCATTGTTAATTTCATTGATGTATTCAAGCTTGTTACAATGAAAGGCATTTTTAGAGCCTTGGTTCTGGCAGGGCCTTCTATATTGACTGGCACTTCAAAAGGTAATATAATTTACCTACCTATTTTTGGGCGGAAGCAATTAATACAGCTTACTACATCTCAAATCAGGTTTTAATTAGACCCATTTTAAAGAAAACCCCTTATGAGCTATGGAATGGTAGAAAGTCTAGAGTCAACTATTTTAGAGTATTTGGTTATAAGTGTTTCATTTTTAACAACAAAGATAACTTAGGAAAATTTGACTCTATAACCGATAAAGATATTTTTCTTGGATATTCTACATCTAGTAAATCATAATGAGTATTCAACAAAAGACCAATGGTGGTTGAATAGTCAATGCATGTTGTATTTGATGAATCTAATCCCTTTACTCCTATAAAGGAGGATGTTTGTGATGATGATCTTGTAGGTAACCTTAACAAGTTGACAATAGAAGACTCACAATCTAATGGTGATCAAAATCAACCCATGGAGAATCCTTTGGAGGCAAAGGAAGATCAAATTAAACTCCAAGAGCAACAATTGCAACCTATTTAAAGTCAAGGAGTACAAAATGACTTGCTAAAGGATTGGACCTACAAGAGAGATCATCCCAACGACCAAATAATTGGTGATACTTCAAAAGGAGTAACAACCAGATACTTTATTAGAAATATTTATAATAATCTTGCATTTATTTCTCATATAGAACCTAGGTGCATAGATGAAGCCATAGGTGATGAGAGCTGGGTCCTTGCAATGCAAGAAGAACTCAACCAATTTAAAAGAAATAAAGTTTGGACATTGGTTCCTAGACCTAAAATCACCTTACTATAGGCACCAAATGGGTATTTAAAAATAAGCTAGATAAAGATGGTAACATAACTGGAAACAAGGGTAGGTTAGTAGCAAAAGGCTATAACAAAGAGGAAGGAATAGATTATGATGAAACTTTTACACCGGTTGCTAGATTAGAAGCTATTAAAATTTTTCTTGCATATGCATCATACATGAACTTTAAACTTTTTCAAATGGATGTAAAAAGTGCATACTTAAATGGTTTTATTAAGGAGGAAGTTTATGTTGAGTAACCTCCTGGTTTTGAAAATCATGAATTTCCAAACCATATCTTTAAGTTATCAAAAGCCTTGTATGGTTTGAAACAAGCTCCTAAAGCTTGGTATGAAAGACTAAGTAATTTTCTTTTACAAAATGGTTTTTCAAAAGGCAAAGTTGATACAACCCTTTTTGTGAAAAATCATGAAAATGACATCCTTATAGTGCAAATATATGTTGACAATATTATATTTGGTGCTACTAATGTGTGTTTGTGTGAAGAGTTCTCACAAATTATGAAAAGTGAGTTTGAGATGAGCATGATGGCATCTTCCTTAGACTTTAAATCAAGCAAGCTAAAGATGGCATCTTCATTAACCAAGCCAAATACACAAAGCAACTAGTCAAGAGGTTTGGAATGGAGAATAGCAAATCATGTAAAACTCCAATGAGCACAAACACCAAACTTGATAAGGATGATAAAGGAAAATTGGTTAATGAAAAGCTCTATAGAGGTATGATCAGAATTCTTTTATACCTTACTGCATCTCGGCTAGATATTATATTTTCCGTATGTTTATGTGCATGTTTTCAATCATGCTCTAAAGAATCACATTTACATGTCATTAAACGTATTCTTAGATATTTGAATGGAACATTACATACAGGCTTATGGTATCCTAGGAATACATCTTTTGAATTAAGTTCCTACTCGGATGCCGACTTTGCGAGAAGCATCCTTGATAGGAAAAGTACCTCCGGTACTTGTCAACTCCTAGGTCAATCCCTTATTTCTTGGTGTAGTAAGAAACAAAATTTGGTTGCACTTTCAACCGCTGAAGCTGAATATGTGGTGGCGAGTCTTTGTTGTAGCCAAGTCCTTTGGATTAAGCAACAATTAAGAGACTTTAAGATCTTTCTTGATCACATTCCTGTAAAATGTGACAATACAACTGCAACCAATTTGACTAAGAATCCTATCCAACACTCTAGAACCAAACATATTGACATTAGACATCATTTTATTCGTGATCAATTGCTAAGTGGTGATGTTGCTCTTGAGTTTGTGGATACAAACAATCAACTTGTATATATATTTACAAAACCCTTGAGTGAAGATAGGTTCAACTTCATTAAAAGGGAAATTAGGCGTGTTGGATGGTATGGAGAGGTGATTGTTTATGAAATTATGAATTCTTAATTATTATTTTGATCAAATTAATGAAATATTGCTTATTTGAAGTTAAAAATATAATAGGATTGAAATTGAACTCTTAATGCATAAGTTAATCTAGTTTGTGTAGTGTATGTGAATAGTGCTATGAATAGTGTTTTTGTTTAATTATCAATTTTTGTTTTAAAGATGTCAATATAAGTTTAAGTATTTGAAGTATTTTCTCAAATGCATCATAAATAAGTGAATATGCATGAAGTTTTGAAAATGAATGTTTTAATTTTTATATGGATTCAAGTCATTTTTATTTATAGAGAAAATTTATTGGTTTTAAATTTTTAAAAGGTAATATTTTTAAAATTGACCGTTTTATTTTAATTTATGTTGTTTTGTTGCCTCTAAATCATATTTCAAACACTTTGGATTTTTTTTTTTAATTAAATCACTTGTATTTTAAAATTTTTTGTTTAACCTTTTGGTTTGATAAAATTAGTTATGTCTCAAAATCCAGGTTCAGAGGCATTTTCAGCTGTGTAACCTTAGATTTTCGAGGGCAACATTAATCGAAAGAGAAATTGTAAGAGATTATAATTTTTCAGGTTCGACGGTCAAAAACTCCATTTCGGCCGTCGAAAGTCGAAAAATTTTCCCTAAAACCTAGTTTCAGATGCCAAAAGTACATTCAAAATGCGCCTTTTGTAACCCAAGTTCGGACGCTGAAGTCAAGTTCGGCCGCTAAAACTGGGCATCTTTAAAACCATCCCCTGTGATGCAAACAACCATTTTCTCCCTCTCCCGCGACCTTCTCTCTCCCTCTCGACCTTCTCTGACCACTATCTCTTGTTTCCAGTCAATTTCTGACTCCCAACCGGTGATTTCTCCATATTTTCGCTCCAAAATCATTTGGCTACCTTTGTTTCGAGTTTTTATCCATCCATTTCAAGATTTTATCTTTTGATAAACCATTTGTCTCACACTCTCTCTTGACATTTCAAGTGCCTTATTTTTAATTTCTTATGTTGTTTTTAATGTTTTTATATAGTGATTGAGCTTTGGGACACTCATTAAGGTTAGTTTTAATTTTTTTAATTTTTTATGATTATTAAGTTTATTTTTTATATTTGAATGATGCTATTTGTGATGTTTGATTAAATTTTATCGTTGTTGATTTAGGTTTGATGAGATGTTGAACTCCCCTTGTCCCATGTGATATTTATAGCTATATAGGATCATTGTTTATTATGGGTAGAAAACAAGTAGCTCGTAGGAATCCTTACAGCAAAGGACAATCCAATAGGCAAATTCCAAACACATTAAAGTTTACTCCACCTCCTTAGCCTCCTTTTGAGTTTTCCATTATTAAGAGGATGATCCTGCTTTTCATTCCTTTTCCTAAAGATTTGTTCATCCTGGGAGAACTATTCATCTTGGTAGTATTACAACATTTAGGCATCATAGATTTCTCCAGCATTTTACTGATCAGGGTTGGGATCACCTGCTCACTAACCCATCACCTACCCATGCTAGGATTGTTTGGGAGTTTTATGCTAACATGCATCCCTTCACTCGACAAACTCCCCCTATCTTTTGAGCTTTGTGAAATGGTTAGCGAGTTCTCATTACTTCTGACATTATAGCTTTGTATATGAGGATCTGTAATGCAGGTGTTATCGTGTCCACCACTTATAAGTGGATTAGTGATTTTTCCTCTTTACATTAGACTAGGATAGTCTCTGGAGAGCATGAGCACACTAAGCCTACTCAATTGGTGACATCTGCTCTAGATGCTTTCACCAAAGTACTACACCATATTGTCACATATGAGATTCTTCCTCGAGTCGGTCATAGGTCTATACTCTCTTACTCAGACATGTATGTAATAATGTGTCTTCTAGAAGGTCATGATCTTAACCTTCCATATATCATGATTCATACCATTGCTGACTCTATTAGGCTAAGTAAGAGTTGTTTCCCTTTTGGTCATCATCTCACTATTATCCTAATTGCCCTAGGTGTTGATCCTAACACTGAGTCTCCATTACCTCTTTTCAGAGTATCTCCCTTACACTGAATTGACCCTTATTCACATGGGACTTACAATAAGGGGTAATGAATATGTTAACACTAGGAGACATCGCAGCAGCAGCCGCAGATTCAGATGATGACGAAGATGAGGCAGCAGAGGATGCTCCTCCTACAGACACCAACCATATTAGTGCTGCAGAACCGGATTCCTCTTCTAAGCCTACTGTTGACTTTTTTGATGCCATGGGGCGACTCGAGCGATTGTTGCTCACTTGATAGACTGCCAGATCATGTCGAGCAGCAGCTCCACCATTTTTCTACACAGTAGCAGACTCTCATCAATCAGCAGGTGCAAATTCTATCCTATTTGCATCAGTTTAACGGCATGCCTCCTACACCACCACCCCCATGATTTTCTTGTATTGTTATTATTTTTGGTCTCCCTTGGCACTTTTTGTATTTTGATGATGCCAAAAGGGGGAGAGATATATGTATTGCTACTTTGAGATGTTGACTTATATTCTTGTGATGTTAATCATATTGTTGACTTACATTGATTCTTGTGATGTTAATGATGTTGTGATGATTACTTTGGATCATTCACTTTGCAATTCTTTAAAATGCATGACCATCATTCATTTATATAGAATGCATTGCTTATCATGCCATTAAGTCAAAACCTTCCTTTTGTGTTTCCTCAATTGATAAAATGTGGCATCAATTGTTTTTGAAAGGGGGAGCACATTAGGGGAGAATTTTTTTAAAATTCACACGCCCACATTTGTGCTTACTATTTTATCATCCACTAATTATTTATCATCATCAAAAGGGGGAAATTGTTAGACCTGAATGCCATAATCCTTATTTTGATGATAATAAATAATTAGTGTTCTACTAATTAAACTTGAAAGTGTTTGTGTTAGCTTGTAGGTCCCCAAAATTAACTAATAACATTCTCTCAAATTGAAGACCAACAATTGAAGGATGTGGTAGTTAACTTCAAGAAATGGACCAAGATGTAATTTTTAGCTTATCTCTTGTAAATTTCAATTGATTAATTGTGTTGGCTCAAGTCTAGGTTTTGAACTCAAAAAGTTACATATTTATAGCCTTCTTTCAAGAAAATATTTTTTAGGGACTAAAATAAAATTTTCCACAATGATGTTTTTGAAAATTATTTTTTATATGAAAATAAAGAGCTTAAAATACAGGTTACAATGGTTCAAATGGTTTGAAAATCAGAGATTTATAGCCCAAGTTATGATTTTTGAAAGTTTTGATCAAGCAATTTTTGGCGCCCCGAAACTCAAGGTTCGGCGGCTAAACAAAGGCACAAGTTGGACTTTTAGCTACCAAAAGTGACCCCTGTGGCTGCCGAAAGTCTGTTTTTAAAGAACATGAGATTTTGCCTCCAAAGGAAAGTAGATGCTTAGGCCGCCGAACCTAGTATTTCATAATGGGTTATAACGGCTATTTAAATATAAGAACGACTCTATTTGCATTAAGTGCACCCTCAACGGTCAATTTAATGTCAAAACTGAATGCAAGTTAGTTTTGCTCTAGAGATGTTTACAATAACCATTCACTAAGATCATTTGAGCATTTATTGAATTCTTTCTAACTTTCTCTCTCTAGAACTTGAGCCAATCATTTAATTCCTTGAAACATAGTTTGATTAGTGCATTTATTATTGTTATGAGATTGAAAGTGAGTTTAGAATTTTTGAGAAAAAAAGGGATTGTAAAGAGCAAGATTTGCTCTTGAATTGTAAGTGGTTTCAATCTTCACTCAAAGAAGATAGAATAGTGGAGTTGAACTCTCAAGGAGGGCATTGAGGAGAGGATGTAGGCTTAGGATAGCCAAACCTCTATAAATACATTGTGTTCTTCCAATTCTTATACCTTTCTCATCTCACTTTGTGTTTTTGTTCTCAAATTCTTTTTAAAACCTAATTCACCCCCCTCTTAGGTTGCCTCAAGAGACAACACCTCTCATTAAGGAGTTGCTAGAAGAATTTGGAGAGCTATTGTTTTTTTTTTAAACTAGATCTCAAATCTAATTATGACAAGTGAGAATGCATGATGATGATATGTAATTTGACTGCCTTCAAAATCCGTGAAGGACACTGAATTCTTAATCATGTCATTTGGCTTGATAAATGCCCCTTCCACCTTCTAATCCCTCATGAATTCAACTTTTAAACCCCTTTCAAGGAAGTATATGATAGTTTTCTATTATGATTTATTAATTTACAGTAAAAATGAGGATGAACGTATTGAGCATGTGGGATATGTTCTAGAATTAATGAGAGTACATAAGCTTTATATAAAGCTAATAAATGTCATTTAAGAGGAAATTTAGTGGAGTATTTAGAGCACATAATATCACTACAAGGACTACGACTTCATCCATAAAAAATACAAGTAGTACAAGCATGGCCAACTCTCCAGAATGTCAAGCAATTAAGAAGTTTCTTAAAGCTGACATGATATTACAAAAGGTTCATTGAGGGATATGGTTAGATGGCCAAACTTTTGACATAGTTACTTAAAAAAGGGAAATATCAATGGGCTATACAACACAGTCAACATTTAAGGCATTGAAGGTATGTGTGTCCTAAGCTCCTGTTTTTACTTTGCCTAACTTCTTAAAACCTTTGTGGTTGAAACTAATGCATTGATGGGACTGGAGCAGTGTTGATGCAATATACGCATCCATTATCAGCAAAGCTTTCTCTTTAAAATATGGCATTTTCCACTTATGAGGAATTATTTTCAATAAGTTTTGTTATCAAGCATTGGGAATATTATCTCCTACCTATATATTTTGTCATTAAAAAAAACTATAAAATTTTGAAGTTTGAATTGGATCAAAATCTCACCACCTCAATTCAGTAGGTTTGGCTCCAAAGCTCTAGCCTATGACTATGAGATTGTTACATACCATAGAAGGAAAAAAGGGGAATGAATTAGCTAGAAGATACTAGAAGTTCCATGTGACAGCTATAGTTTGTTAGAATGGAGGGAAATTCAAATAAGTTGTTAAGTTTGTTACTACTATAGCTTATAAATAAGAGGAATCAAAAGAAGAAAGGCAGGAAAAAACTTATTCAAAATTTGGTTTCTCTCTCTCTGCATTCTATTTCCCTTCTCTATTCTCTAATTTCTGTTCTCATCTCTCTCTAAATCTCATCTCATTTCCATAACCCATCCAAACAGTCCCTACACCTAACAAATTGGTATCAGAGCCGGCGATTATCCACTATGACTCGATCATCCATAAACCTGGAAGGAAAAAGTAGGCATCAAAGTGGCAGTATCTTCTCTTGGAATTCTAGAAAGTGCATTTGCAACTTTGTTTCAAATGTGGAGAGAAGTATTTTCCAAGACACCAATGCAAAAGTAAATCTGTAATGATGATGCAATCAGAGGAGACACATGTAGGAGAAGGGGTGATAGAAGGAGATGGGAGGTTAGAAGAGGAGGGTATTGTGGAAAGAGAACAGACAGAGGAGCAAGGGGAAATTACCCTATCTGTTCATGCTCTAGAAGGCAGTAATGGAGCTCAAACGGTGAGATTGATAAGAAGGCATGGCAATAGACAGTTGCTCATCTTGGTGGACAGTGGAAGTACCCATAGTTTTATGGATGAACAAATTGTTAAGGAGTTGAAGGTTCCAATGGTTTCTGCTAAAGAAATTGTTGTTACAATAGCTAATGGCAGGAGGGTAATCAACTCTAGTATGGTGTCAGGGTTGAATTGGAAGGTACAAGGCCATCAATTCAACTTCAATTTCAGAATACTGCCACTAGGCAGCTTTGCTATAATCCTAGGGGTGGATTGGATGAAAACACATAATCCAATCTTGTTTGATTTCATTACTCCTCAAATAAGTTTCCAAAGAGGAGGTGAAACTATTATGTTAAAAGGAGTAGCTGCAAACGAAGTGGGAAGTAGTCTTAAATGCATGACTGGAGAGTAGCTCAATAAGCAGGGCTGGAATCACTTTTCAGGAATGGTGATGTACTTCCAGCATAGTTTGCAATCAATAGAAGATCAGGTGTTAAATGGGCAGAATCAGGAGGAGGGAAACTCAGAACTTTTCAAGTCACTCCAGAAACTTTTAAGTAAGTATAAGGGGATTTTTGGGGAACCAAAACAGCTGCCACCTATGAGAACTCATAACCATTCTATCCCTCTATTACCCAATTCCCAACCTATTAATATAAGACCTTACAGATATCCTTATTTTCAAAAGGGGGAAATTGAGAAGATGGTGGAAGAAATGTCAAAGGAGAGAGTAATCCGGCCTAGCACAAGCCCTTATGCGTCTCCTATTTTACTTGTGAAAAAGAAGGATGGGAGTTGGATATTTTGTGTGGATTATAGGAGATTGAATGACATTACCATAAAAAAATAAGTTCCCTATCCCTATCATAGATGATTTGCTAGATGAATTACATGGTGCAAGAGTGTTTTCCAAGATTGACTTAAGGGCGGGTTATCATCAAATTAGGATGACCAGCCTTGATATTCCAAAAATAGCTTTTAGAACACACCAAGGTCAATACGAATTTACTGTCATGCCCTTCGAATTAACCAATTCCCCTGCCACTTTCCAAGCTCTCATGAACCATATCTTCCAACCTTTTCTAAGGATGTTTGTATTGGTTTTCTTTGATGATATTTTGATGTATAGTTCAACATGGCAGCACCATTTACACCATTTAGAACAAGTGTTTCAAGTGCTCCAACAGAAGCAACTGTTTGCTAAATTGAGTAAGTGTGCTTTTGGCAAGTCTACTATTGAATATTTAGGGCATATAGTTTCTGGAGAAGGGGTATCTACTGACCCTTCTAAGGTGGCAGTCATGAAACATTGGCCTGTTCCTAAAACATTGAAAGAATTGAGGAGTTTTTTAGGCTTGACAGGGTATTATCGAAAATTTGTGAAGAATTACGGAGTAATTAGCAAGCCTTTAACTGATCTCCTAAAGAAAGACTCCTTCAAATGGAATCCTATGGCGGAAGAAGCATTTTTTCAGCTTAGAAGAGTCATGTCTTCCACCCCGGTGTTGGCTATGACAAACTTCAAATTACCCTTTGTTGTGGAAATTGAAGCTAGTAGTGCAGGGATAGGGGCAGTATTACAACAACAAGGTCATCCTATTGCTTTTATTTCTAAAGCAATTGGACCTCGCACTCAAGGTTTGTCAATCTATGAAAGGGAATTGTTAGCCATCACATTTGCTGTGTCCAAATGGAGGCATTACCTAGAGCAAGGGGAGTTCTTCATTAAGACTGATCATGAAAGCATCAAGCATCTTTTGGAGCAAATATTACATAGTGACCTTCAATTAAAAGGGGTATCCAAACTCCTAGGGCTACAATATAAAATTTTGTACAAGAAGGGGTGTGAAAACAAAGTTGCAGATGCACTTTCTAGAATTCCAAGAGAAGCTACTGTCACTTTGATGCCTACTTTTTCCTCCATTCAACCCGTATGGATGCTAAAATTGATTGACAACTATGCAGGAGACTCACAGGCCAGGACGCTAATTTCCCAGCTCTCAATAGACCCTGTTGCCCATTCAAATTACTCATTGAAGCAAGGAGTTTTATATTTTAAAAACAGGTTGTATGTTGGGGCAGACGGACATCTAAGGCAGCAACTATTAGAACTGTACCACAACTCATAGCTTGGAGGTCATTCAGGGATCAACTCTTCCTATATTCGCCTTAAACGGCATTTTTATTGGCCTGGTATGTTTCAGGACCTCCTACGATGGATAAAGGCTTGTGACACTTGTGCTCGCTGTAAAAGTGAACATTGTGCCTC